>OMOV01103717.1:0-28255 GCA_900312565.1 Beryx splendens | reverse complement strand
ATTTTTTCTTGCTTCCCTATCTCTGTTTCCCTTTCTCTCCCTCCCCCCCTCTCTCTCTCTCTCTCTCTCTCTCTCTCTCTCTCTCGCTCTCTCTCTCTCTCTCCTGCCTCCCGACTTCCTTTCTGTTTTGGCTTGCACCCCTCCCCTTGTGACACCTTTTCTACCTTTTCCTGCCTCACATTTCCCCCTCCCCGCTGCCTCTCTCCTCCTCTGCCCCATCTTTGAATCATATCCTCATTTTTTCCTCCTATTGTTCCTTTGTGGTTCACCTTTACCTCCTTTTTTACCCCATGTGTGCTCCGTGCTCATTCTGAAAACCTGACACCTTGCTTCATTTATCTACTATTGCAATCCAACCACCACCAACCTGCACCAAAACACTCCCTCACACTCCTCCCAAACTTTTGACACCCCCTGTTGACAACAAACTAGAGGCAGCAGCCCTGGCACCCAGCCCAGACTCCCCTCTGACTGAGGATTGGTATAAGATGGAAGGGTCTCTGTTACAGCAGGACCTCAATGCAAACTCCACCTCCTCCTGGATCAAACCATAGGCCAACAGAGGTAACACTAATAAAAAACAACAACAAAAACAACAAAAAACAAATCACAAAGAGCAAAGCCAAAATGGAGTCTTGACTGAAACCTTCTGGAAAATTTGATAAGCTCTCCATGACGTAGCATGTCTTGCAGTTGCACAATGAACATACAGCACACCGATACATTTCACAGACACACAGTGATAATTGTACTCACATTTGCACACACTATGCATGACTTCAAATCACACACATACACCACCGTGTCCACTGTGTTGTGTCCACATGTTCGATGGAGTTTAACCTATCACCCCCGAGGAGTCTTCTCTGTGGCTGAAAGTGTGTTGTGAATTTGAATTATTACGTTAGGAGACTGAAAAACAGTTGAGCTAAGGTTGGGTGGTACTTAAATTTGAATAATATGGTTCAGTATCCAGTTGCATTGTGAGGATCATCATCTAATTTGAGAGGTATTTCATCCAGTGAAACCTAACCTCAGCCCAATGTCCTGTATAACTTTGTTTCATAACAATTTTGTGAACGACAACCTTGCAGTTAACTGATCATTCATTCCATATCTAACACTTACTCATACGCAATGTACAAGATGTAAAAGAAAAGTTCTTTTGGGAAAGAAAATGGGATTACATGGCAATTTAGATCCAGAGTGGCTAGTGTGTGCATGTGTTTGTGTATACTTGTGTGAGAGCGTGTGTGTGTGTGTGTGTGTGTGTGTGTGTGTGTGTGAGAGCACATATGTCGCATACAATGCAAGAGTGCGTCTATTATGTGTGAGCGTGCACATGCGCCACACGTCCAGTGCGACAGCAGCAGGAGTGAGAGTAACCCAGTATGTCGTGTCCTGTGTTAATAACCAATAAAACAAACACTGAAGAAGAGTGAGCGGGAACAGTGGGTCACCTTGTTGTCTGATGTGCCTCTGTGTTGTTGTTGTCTCTCTCTTCAGGTTGTGTCATATCACGCGTTTGTATGTGGGCTTATTCATTCTTACATGTTATACACTGTGTCCCTGTCTTCTCAAAGCCGTCTGAGTGTCGTGTTTGTGTTGTCGTGTGTGGCTTATTTTATTTTTTTCCTTTCTGTACGGTGTTACTTCTTCGTGTGACTCCCTACCCCGCTGACCTCCACCTTGGCATACTGCTATTCAGGAACTTTCCCCCTTGAACAAAATGCACTACATTTTACATTAACTGATATGATATGTACATGTACATGTAGTCATGCAGAGGTTTGACCAACTATGCAGGCATTAATTGAATAATACTGTACCTACAATAACAACTGAGAGTACAACACCTGCTCAAAGATCCAGTGTGCATACTTACATGTCCATATCATGTGTTTTGTGTAATCAATTGACCAGCATTGACAGCTTGACACAGTGACACTGATTGCAGTGTTAACATCTTTCCAAGGTCTAAGATCACAGGGGTCAGCGGAGTCATAGAGGTCAAGGGATAGTATGTCTGGAAACATGCCACGCTGAAAACAAAACATAAACTAAACAGTTTTAGCCATGACCATGCGATGGCTCGCTGCAGTTTTGTAAACAAAGCCAAATTGATTTAAATTACAACGCATCAGTTATTACAATGCTGATTTACAATATTGTGAGCGTGTTATGGGTCTGAAATACTGTTCCCTAGACCATGTAACTGTGCTTTCAGTGCCTAGTGTAGTCCAAAGCCCAGGACCTCATGTATTTGTACTGTGGAGACCTGGATAGAAGTCAAAAGCATTATGTACAGTAAGCTGCACTTGGTGACTGAAGCACTTACACACTGACTGACTGGACAGACAGACAGACAGACAGACTCAGTGACAGAGTTGACTGAAAGCCGACTACACGCTGTCTAAGGTAAGCGAGCCTTGAGCTGTCCAAGCCCTTCACTTAGAGGTCCGTGACATTGCTTCGGTTTCAATGGTTCTTTTGTATAAACTGCAACTTAAGTGCCATAAAAATCCCTCTTTAAAGCAAACCAGGAGTCCGTTGAAGAAAAGAAACGCCGGAGTCACTAGGGTGACACTCAATATTTAGAGAGAGAGAGAATCCTCCAACACTTAATCAGGGGTGTTATCAGACGAGTGTTTTTCAGCTGTACGCTATAACTCATACATTCTGGTTTGGGAATCTGCACTGGTCCTTGTTCTATAGTCAAACTGTTGAGTTATGTGCGTTGAAGAGAGGGATTGTATTTAATGCTCACAGTAAATACCAAAGAAATTGGATCTGTCTCTCCCCCCTCTCTGGAACCTGATTCTCTAACATTTGATAATGTCGTTATGTGTATGTGTCTATATTACACTTCCCAAAAATAGGCCAACATGGCAATTCGATCTCACATGAGTGACAATCGGCGTTAAAGTCGCCTGTGATTTAGGGGAAGGCATGCATCGGGGAGGGGAGTGAGGAACACACTGCGGGCATTATACGGGCTGAAGTCACTGAACTCAAACAAGCTCTCCTTGTTTTTAAAGAGGGATTCTCATGCTCTCGAAGACTGGTCCTTGTGTGTTTCGGTCGTGGTTTCCTTTGTAGAAACATGCATAAGAAGTCTTTGCCAACTTATTTCGTTAGCTTCTCTTTGATTCGTGGCCATTTGACCTATTACGCACCAAATGCAATATGCATGGCTCAGTAAGGTCAAACGGCCAGTTGGCCCTTTGATTGCCCAATCACGCCTCCAGACATTCCTCACTACAGTCTTTCTTTCTTTCTTTCTTTCTTTCTTTCTTTCTTTCTTTCTTTCTTTCTTTCTTTCTTTCTTTCTTTCTTTCTTTCTTTCTCTCTCGCCTTCCACTCTCTCTCTCTCAGTCTATTTTTCCCTTCTCACTCTTCTCACTTCCTCACTATGTACGTGTGTGTGTGTGAGTGCTTATCTTTTCTTAATTATTTTATTTTATTTTTTTTAAATTTCTTGGGAGTTTTTGTTAATTTCTGTCCCGTATTTCTGACATGGTGTCTGTATCTTCTTTTGGTTCAGTGTCTTGTGCAGTCTCACTGTGGTGTTGTTTATGTTTGTGTTGTTGTGGTTGTGTGTGAATTTTGTATGTTTTCAATGTGTGTAGCACTGAGTGAAAGTTATTTTTAAGTGTCTTTTGTTTTGCTGTTGTCTTGTTACAGTTGTCGTCTGTTTCTTGTGCGTCTTAATGTCTTTGAGTTCTGTGCAGATGTATTTGGTTTTCTGTCTGTCAGTTTGAGTTCCTCTGTGTACCTCCTTACCTTACGTTTTCCTCCATCACCTATCCGTCACCGATGAATTGGAACGATAAACAAAATTATGAAAAAGCCTCTTGTTCGTTACCAAATTCAGTCCACCCTAATTTAAAGAATTTCACATTTTTCTGACCCCAAGAATAGGAACGTTGTTTAGGTCATTTTATTTATCTAAAACCAACAGAATTTGTGCATTGCCATTTAATACAATTTTAAATTTTAACAAATAAATTAGACAAAAAGACGCATATAAATAAAATCCTGATAGCTCAGTAGTGCACATTCGCTCTCCATCCCCCATCACATCTTTTTTTTTAGATGTTTCTTTTCTAATCAGATTTATGATGCATGTTTAGGTTAGGGTAGCTTTTCAGTTAAATCATTTCTGTAGAGCTGGAAGTTCGGATAGCAGAGAATTCACTTACTGGCCACTACTGCCTGTCTATTCTTTCTTTCCGCGCTGATGCAAAACGACTCTTCACTGCCAATTGTTTGGTAAAGTAGATATTTATGTTCAGTGGAAAGATGGCAGGCACAGTACCAGAGTCTAAACCCAACCGAAAGAAATTGACTCAAAGTTTACCTTGTTGAAACCTTTCTGGTACAGTTAGTTTGAAACTATGTTTTATGTGGTAACACTTGTCAGTGTCATCTTGTATCTCATTGTACTCCCTAAGTAGTCTGTGATTTTCCTCCACATTATAAAATTGTATGTTCTACATTTTCCTGCATGCTCTAACTTGTGCAACAATACCGCTGTGTTTCTCACCATGTCGCTCCATCACAACACTGTGCAAATATTTAAGCCTGGGCCAGATTTTTACCTTATTTTTAATAAAATTGTACATGATATGAGATATTGAACATTTTCGACTGAAGTGATGATAGCTGACGCACTTCTGTAGATGACCTAGATAACAAGAAGACACAGAATAGCATGTTGTGTTTCCCCAAAAGACATCCCAGATACTGAGCACATTGCGGCTTCTGTTATGGTCAAGAAGAGATCAATACATCTAATTATGGGTAACATGAGATCGCAGCATCATTAACAAGCAATTGATCTCATGTAAGAATATGATACAGTACATGGCCATGCCTTCTGGACTCAAGAATAGCATCTTACCAGAGTCAGCAATTCCTGTGCTGAAGCCTTTTATAACGTGACCTAAAGCAAGCACAGAGCCATCAATTTATAATGCTTTTGTGAATTCTCACATGAATTTTAAGCGTCTGTGCTCCCCAAAACGGTCAAAGCAACAGAGGCGGTCAGGTAGTTCTTTGCCTTCTACATATATGCCACAATAGAGGTTATTCCGGGACTATTCAAATTCTGTCCTATATTTCAATCACACCTATTAAATTCCAGGATTCTTGGTAAACAGTCTGGTCAGAATATTTGCACATTTTACTCTCTCTGCTCCTCTGTGTCCCTCTCCCCCCCGTCCCTCCACCATAACCCTCTCCTTCTGTGATTAACACTCATTCTCCATCCCGTTCCCAGGCCGCCACTGCAGTGCAAGTGTAACTAAAGTCTGACTGTCGGTAGGTACATGCTCTCTCCATAGTGTAAATTAAGTGTGACTTTGGCTTTGGAATTATGTCATCGTTGAATACGGCGACAGGAAGACTCGCCGTTTCCCCTGGTAGAGAATCCCACAGCACACACTCAGCACCGTGTTGATGCTGTGATAGATAGACTCACTCACTGTGCAGAAGCAGGCAGTAGACACTGACAGACTGCAGTGGCTCAGACAAAATCAACTCAGTATTGTTATTGTCGTTTGCTGCAAACTCTCTTAAGAAATATCTTGAATTTTACCAAGCAGTGCCTCTATACCCGAATTAATGTATGAATCAGCTTTTGGTAAATCACCATGTTACTGCCTACTCTACATTACATCATCAGTTTGACCTCTGCTCTAATCAATAGACGGGACAAACTCTTTCTGTGTCATCCATACCTTTCTCATATTCCATCTGACAAGTGTTACAAATAGCTGGTCCCAGATTATATTACAAAGTGCCAAATAAAGGACATTTACCCAGAGTGACAGGTCCTGCACGTAAGTTAAATACGTTATCATCTGTGTTCGTGGCATTAAAGTTTAGTTCGGTTCGAAACATAGCGCTATTAGATCTTTTTTCACGTGAGCAGTGTGTATGCGTGTTCCTTCTCTCGTTCTTTTCTTTCTTCCTCTCTCCTTTTTGCATGCTGCATGCTGATTTCTGCTTAGCACCAAGAAGAAGATCCAAAGGAGTTTCCGGGTAGTATCAAAAGCTTTTGTTGCAGCTTGATGTACGGGGTTGCCCAACGCTTTTTTTTTTTGAACTCCCGCGTTTGATGTGTACTTCAAATCCAAGGGCCGTTCGTCATCGGTAATCAAAGGTAGCACATAAGTAAAAGTAAAACAAATGCTTGATAGCCTTAGCACTGAAAAGGAAGTTGGCGAATAGCATTGCTTAACTTTAATCCCATACAATTTGTAACTTTTCATCAGCTGACCTCAAATGAGCCTTACATTAGCGTAACAGTTTAGAACACAACTAAGTGCTGAATTATTTTAATGTCGTCTCCCATCTGAAATCTAAAGATCTACATTTTCCTGCTTAAAAATTGTAAATCTAGGAACATTATCAAAATTTAGGCCTGTAGTATTCTCCTTCAGAGATCAGTCTGGGAATTTTGTTTCATAAACTCCTGCAGTCGACGTCAAATAATTGTTGTTTTTTAACTTATTTTAACAGCAGAAGTATAACGTGAAGCTACTTGACTCGCCTCATCAAAGCTCCAGCACTGAATCTATTGGATGCAACAACTTAAATATCTTAGGCCTACACATTGCCATTTTTGAGCCAGAGAAGTAAATTAATCAGTGTAGTTAGATTTTTGTGTTTTAAGAGAATTTGTTTTTTTAGGCTATATCTACTGAGCGTTGCTTTAGTAGTGTTATAAGAACGGATTAGGTTGTCTCTGCATGTTGTCCCTCTTATTGTTGCCCCTAAACACTGATACGATACAGGAAACCTCACAAACGTGGCCTCATTTAATCTCTTGACATGGTCTACATTTTGTAGATGCAACATAGGAGTCGTCAGGTTTGCCTAAAAGGGAGGTTTGGACAAAATGTAACTGAACTTAAGCAAGGAGCAGCGACTCAGATTGGCCAGACGGCGCTTTAGAAATGTTTGTGTGATGTGCAGCGTCCAAGAAACCCGGTGAAAATGCATCATCAATATTTTACTGCGTTGCCTTCCGACTAATGTGCCTGAGCTAGTCAGAATAAAAAAAGAGGACTTTTATTCATGGTTGACTCGAGTGATGCTTAATGTGGAGTGGTTGCGCTGGCCACTGCGCACCACAATGTTGCCACAGTAAAGTTATTTTTCCATTTCAGCAGGAAGGCACAAAGGGCATCATACTGTACCGATGGGTGTTGTTCTTTGTTGTCTGTTTGTGGGTGTCGGCCTCATGATGGTTGGAGTTTGGCATAAACATGTAATATGACTTGGTAATTCGGGGCCACAAGCTGTGTTAGCATTACAGCTTTACTGTATAATTCATAAAATGACATTTCAGCCAATAGTGCACATTCCTAACAAAGACCGTGCAACTCCACCCATTATTGGTCAGTTAGCCATTGTTAGGGCAGACATCTACTACCTACCAATGGTGCTTTTCACTTCACTTGATCCAACAACACTTCGTCAGCACAGCGCCATCTTCTCTCTGGCTACTCCCTGCAGGGGGAGTTCAACGTCTGCATGCTTTGCCCTGTGTTACGCACCAGAAATACAGAGGGAAAGGACACAAAGGCTGATGTGTTGTGACACAATTGGTTAGCGTCTACATCTTTTCAGCAGTGCAGTATCACTTGCACAACTGAATTTTTCGTCAGTAAATCAGTCTTACCGAGTGTCGTTTCCCACTGTACATGAAATGTGATCTGATCTCCATTACAGGATACCGGGGACAAGAAGTGATTTTGAATGTGGCAGGGAGGCCATTTTTGTGTTGGCCATGTGAAGTTGTCAGGAACCTATAGCAGAAGCACCCAATTTTTGAATTAAAAAATGAGACAATAAAGCATAATGCACAATTTTTAGTGGTATTTATTTAGGCTCATTCACCTCAAAACTTCATTTGGTCAACACTCATGTCAGTGATATTTCAGCATTGTGTATTTGCTGCCGTGTGTTTGTCTAAAATTGTTTGGTTTTGGCTGAGTAGTTGTCTAAAACACCTGAACATAGAGCTTTTCACATGGTTTTCACATGATAAAATGTTGGGTGCTTTATTCAACTGGCCTACTGTAGGTGTTAAAATCCTGAATATCTACCTTTTGCTTTTCTGTTTTGAACAACAACAAAAAATGAATGACATAAATCATAACTCGCATTTTCTTGTTTTGTCCTGTCTTGTCTTGTCTTGTCTCTGTGTCTGTCCTCGTCTGTCCTTTATATGTCTTTAACATTTTATGATTTTGTAACATTTACAATCTTTTATCCTCAATTTATTCTTTTCACTAATGTGCTCCTTTTCATTTTTAATTCATCTGATAACATCCTAAACCTCATGTTCATGTTTCAATGCTATGTAACCTTCACTCAATCTACCTCAATATGGGAATTCTGTCATTACATGTACAAACATTTCAACTATGATTTCCTTTTTATTTGGACATGATATAAAACAATAACCTAATACAATCAAATGTAAAATCGGGCAACGGTTACCACTCTCTCCTTAAAGCAACTGGCTACGAGAAATCTCGCAGTCTAAGTAACATATCGGGAATGGCTGGGTCGTCACTGCGCCTCGCTCCTATCACTAGCCCCCCTTTCGAAACCTACGAGGCCCCAGGACCGCTGCATCGCTGCCGCTCCCCCATCCCCTCCATTTTGTAGCAGAAAGGAAGCTCACTGATTGGATGACGAAAGATGCGATGGATTAGCTACGGACAGAACGCATTGATGCCTCCAGTAGGATTGTACACAGCGCAAAAACAATAGCAATAACATAAAATGATCCTGAATGTAGAGAGAATGACCTCTTGTCTTGTGAATCATGATGCATGCGTCAGGTTAGCTGATGGGGTCAGTTACAAATTTTAGCTTTAAAGATACATTGTTATTTTGAATTACTATAAGAAATGTGCAAAAAAAAAAAATTGGATTGGTTAGTAAATGAAATAGCGTATTATTAAAACTGAAAAAAAACATGAAAACACATGCACAGGTTTTAAAAATTAGAACTAAGTGTGTAGATGGATATCCGTTTTTGTGCTTTTTGGACCAAACAAAACCGAGCTCACAATACTGTCCAGAGATATGACCATGAAACAAGATACCTACATTCATTTAGCCAAAGAAAAAAAAAAAGACATTTATAGATTAGATTGATGTTGAATAGGTTTCTACTTTATTTGTCACATGTGAAGATTAATGTATGTACAGTGTAGACACCGTTTTGGTATTCTTCTCAAGCTCTTAGGAAAAAGACCAGGCCCTACACGTCCCAGTATTAAGAACTAACATGCGTCCAGCGCTTCATTTTGCATCACTTCCGGTGTGACGTCATTGGACACTTTGTGTTGGTAGTTGACGGCAACACAGCGAAGCGATGTCAAAAAGATTAACACTTAACATCAAAAGCATACAAACGTACAAGTACTGTACCATAAGAGCTATCTCAGTCGTTAAGCATCCCATGGCATTAGAAACATATTAAAATTGTTTTTCACATTGCTATACGATCCCATATGTGCAATTGTCCAAATGTTACCTCACAGTATAGAGG
Organism: Beryx splendens; assembly: GCA_900312565.1. Lineage (NCBI taxonomy): Eukaryota > Metazoa > Chordata > Actinopteri > Beryciformes > Berycidae > Beryx > Beryx splendens. The sequence continues at coordinate 18,678 of OMOV01103717.1, read as the reverse complement.
CAAACGCTAATGAGGTCAACCATGTAAATGAAAGGTAGCATGGTGATTTGAGAGAATGAAAATGTTACATACTCAGATAGCCACTTGAAAATTTAACACAATAATTTAGACAATTTTTACAAGTACAATAAATGTACTTATCAAGTTATATATAGGTGAATACAGATTTAATTATAGACTATACTAGCTATCAGAAATACAAGCACTTTACTAACAGTTAATGTTACTTTACTAACATTTAAAATAAAAAATGAGCTTGCATGTGTGCATTCAACATAAGACACAGTCCATATTACAACACATATCAAACGTTATCATTATCAAAAACTGAACATGTGATTCCAACGCATCGCGGGCTGAGCCATCATCAACAATATTTCTAACAAAGGATGTTTAGTTTTTCTAAATATCTGTTTTGCTTCTTTTTCACTTTTTTTTTTTTACTTTTTCATTATTTTTTGCTCTTTGATTTAAATGCAGTTAGTTAAAAAACACTAAAAAAAAAACTATCATAAATACTAAGTGTATGACAATAGTTACAATATGATGCAAACAGATAAACATCAATCAAATCAGAATAAACACAATCTTTTTCTTATCTCCTTTAAGCAATTTATAGCTTTTTATTGTTTCTAAAAACGTCCACTGAGGTCTTCCCTCAGATTGCCATCCTCATATGACAACAGATATGATTATGTCAAAAGATGAAGCAAAAAACATTATAAATTAATTACACATATTTACATATGCAATATACATGCAATATTACATTAATGCTGGAAACATGCTGTGCACATACATATGTAAATATGCAGATCTATTTTTAATCTTGAAAATGCACAGACTTACTGTATTAGGCAGTCTACTTATCTTTAATTTAGATGTTCATGATCTAAATGTATTGACAGTATTACAATGACATGAGCCATTTGTCTTGTTTTGATTCAAGTCGGTCTTGTCTTACTGGTCCTATAGACTTTTTGATGTTGTAGCTGCCATTTTTAGTTTTATGATAGTAATGATTTTAGTTTTGTAATGGTTTTATATTTACTTCACTTGTATTGGTAATGTGTATTTCATTGTAAGGAATGACTTTTCTGTACCACTGTCTGAAGAAGAAAAAATATTGTCAACAGAGGAATAATGTTCTATTTCACTGTCATGAAGTTCTTTAACAAACAGACATGTAGTATGACTTCTCGAATCATGAGGGAAATTTGTAAGTGCTTTAGAATTAACCAATAATAATTTGCAGGTGTAAATGCAGAGTACTTTAGGGACAGACATGACGTATCGGCTCCTGATCCCACTGTCCTTACTCTACGTTTCCACAATCAGAGGTGTTTCCATTTTGTCTTCCAGACCCCTAAACTTCCTGAGTTTAGATATGCAGTATTATGATTTAAGATGAAAGCTAGGACATGACTTGAATGTTTGCTTGAATCTGTTGTTGACAGAAATGTGAGAGGTTTGTAAAAAGCTATAGTTGAGCATCTCATTTGGATAGACACTGCAAGACGTAATGCTTGCAAGGCTTTGACTGATATGGGTTTGTGAAGGGTGGTACCGATAGCTATAGGCTGAGGTTGCTGATATTTTGTACCGGTACTCAAAATCTTTACATTTGACCATTTTCATGTCAAAAAATTACAAGGATTCAGTGTTTTCCCCAGAATTGTATTCTTGGCAGGGTGGAAAACCTCTGAAACAGCATGCAGACCATCATGGGACACTAAAACTCTCCAGAGACCCATAATAATGATTTTTTTTTTAGGTAGGTTTCCAGCTCCTTAAGGCAGAGTTTCGCCTTCAATGGAATGGGAAACATAGGTTTTTTACATGATGAATTCATTTGCAAAACGATTATTGAACAATTAACGAATGAATAATTTCAATGCAGGTTTTTTAGACTCTATTTATGCAGCTGTGGTCTGGGAGGAACCTGCTTCATATCGGAGGTGGAAGACATTCGTAGGCCAATAGCCGATATTTAATAAAAGGCCAATATCGGCCCAATATATCATCAAACATATATATCGGTGTAAGCCTAATGCTCGCTCATCATAAAAACACTTAGTCATCAATTTGATTGTTGACAGTTTAAATGGATCCACTACAGTCAGTGTATAGTAATGAGATATGTTTTGCTTCAAAAACCTGCAGCACAACATATCATGCTGCGGGGCAAACACAATACTGGGTTTGCCTGAAGAGCTGATGGCCTCAATTTCAGTATAAAGTTAGCATTTTCGCTAGCATCACTTCTGTCAGTGCATTAAACCTTCATTAAACCTGTTGAACGCACATGCATACTGTATGATGTTACAGTGTGTAGATCATCTGAATGCTACTGGTTTGCCACTTTATTTGGAATGTATATTTTCTGTAAAGTCAAAGAAAATGTCTATCCATTTATTTGCAATGGAACGCTTTTCTTTAATGTTACAATCAATTGTCAATGGGTTATATAATTGATAATGGTTAGAGGAATCACATAAGCTCACACATCACCATTTTAGTTTTAACAGTTGTGATAATAAAAGTACTGTATTTGTTCATATTAGCAAAAGGGATCAGAGGAATGTCTAAACTTTGTTTCATTTGGGACTGAAAAGTCATATCACACTGTTGTGGCCAATGCAAATCACCTAGGACACTTTGAAATAAACATTGTTTAAATAGACAAAACAAGCAGATGTTGAAAGTGCCTCTATGAGGCCCCTGTAGGCTCTGATGTCAGTTTAGGAGTTCATGCAAACTAGCTAGATTTAACTAGCTACACCTTCAAAGCAATGCTTGATAGGTCAGTGGTTATAATTGAATATGTACATATCTGTATCTACACATGTGAATACATTAAAATCATATGAAATGCATGTTTCTACGTATACTTTGTCAGTGTGGGACAAGAAGTTTCATGGCAACTGATTCTAACAAGGTGAAAAGATTGAACTTGTAATCCATTGGAAAAGCTTGTCCTGTGAATGGCTGAACTCGTCTGGTTGCCAAACTAACCTGACTGAACGAACCCGGTTTAGTGGTTATGCATAAATAGCTATGGTGCCTGTGCATTTTCAAAAGCAATGTTGTTCTGTATCATATGGTGGATTTGTGTGTCTGATTTCAAAAGCGTAACATTATTAATTCAGCTGTAATGACAACTTACAGGGAAAATGTTTTATTCTGAATTAGTTCATGGTTCTGTCTTGTTTGTTTGGGCAACATATGTCTCTACATGGAGTAAATGCACTGTATTGAATATGAATGTAAATATAAGTATAGAAATGGATGAGGTTAATCCATCCTGAAAATCATGTGCAGCTTTGAGAGAGAAACATTACACAGACTTTATTTTGGTTTGATCCACTCAGATATAATAACTAATGATACCAACATAGTAAATGCAGCTTTAAACTAATTCAGCAGAATCTTCACGGTGTTCAACATACTTCATACTACTAATAATTTCTGTGACGAAAAGGAGACTGCGGCTGTTTTCACTGTGGCTTATTCTATTATCAAAGGATTACACTAACCTTTCTGCGAAAGCTGTTTGATCAACTTTTAATTGTGGGGTGAGAAGATTGGTCGCAGTTACACCTTTGTGGCTCCAGTGTTTTGAGTGTTATGGCGTATATGCTATCGCTTTAAGACAATTCCTAAGATAGCTTGTAATGTCAATTAAATGCATATGTGTGCTAAATTATTAGCATGGACTGTAGCAAACTAATTTGATGCTGGACACACAGAGAAACTGCTGCCAGTGTTTTTGTTGCACAGTGATAAGTTGATCAGAGAGCTTTGCTGAAAAATAGTTACATATCTTGAAGCACAGTTGATCCTCTTATTCTCCTTAATAAAGCCACATGAAATATTTTACTCCAACCTTACTATCAATTGGAAAATAATGTAAACGCAGGCTCAGGTCTTATCATTTTTACTCCTTAACCATTAGTGCTACAACAGAACACTTCTTCTTTCTTTTTTTTTTAACAGGCACATGTGATTTAGGAAAACATATACAATGTACAGCTGGCCTTTAACAAAGTGTGAGTGGTGTCTTACACACAGGTTTTCTCTGCAGAAGAGAAGCTATTGCACAGTGGAAATTGACAGAAGAAGAGGGAGATGAAGCGAAGAGCAGATGAGAAGAACTAAAGTGGTAGCAGTGACAAAGGATAATGTTTGTGTTGTGGGTTGATGTTCAACACTCAAGCTGGTGAGGCTGCAACAGAAGTGTTTAACCTATCCATAAATAATGCACCATGCCAGCACATGTGATATAAGAACTGTTTTCCATAACTGTAGGTGAGGAATTAAAGACCTGCTGTTGTTGACAAGCATCTTCTTAAATTTGCATGTGTGGGCATGATGGCTTTGTTGGAGGTTTAACGCTCCTGAAATGGCGTCAGCATACTGCGCAGTTACACTGTTTGCTTTACTGTACAATAATCCCTATTTGAGATGTGCAAAAAAAAGAATAGTATACAGTATGTGTATGTGTGTCTGTCTGTCGTAAACTGCCATATACTGTGCATGTCATCCAAATGAAACTATTTGCGTGCACACACACATGTACACACACCATATACACACACACACACACACACACAAGCACATCACTGAAGAATTGTTCATCTTCTCCTTGATAAATGCTTTTATTTGGTCAAGAGCAACTTTTCACTTCAAAACTTGATGTAGATAAGCCACTCTTGTAAAGAAGAAGACTATATTTGTTTTGATTGTTGGGAGCGTGGAGAGCATGGTGCCGGTCAGGTGGCTGGCGGCTTGTTTCATTCAGTTTATTGTTTGACTTTCTTAAAGTGTCAGACACCAATTTTACTGTTGCCATTTATCTTTTTTGTCATTTTAGGATATTTTATGTACCTGCTTTCCTGTCTGTATGTTGGGGTAGACTGTTACTGTAGTTGTACTAGAATTGTCATTGCAGTTCAAATTTGTGCATTTCATTCTCACATGCACAGTTAACCAGCAGTGTACAGGTAATGGTAATCCCTGATTATTTCCCTATTGTCCATAATGTTAGTTACATTGAAATGAAATGAAAGAATGAAACCATTTCATGGACATTCATGTAATTGGCTAATTAAGTAAAATTGTCAAATGACAGTAAAGATTGGTTTATATTGGTTATACACTGCTATAAATCAATATAAACACAAATGCTAGCTGTTAATATTAAGTTTGGATGTACTCAATTTGACAAAACATAAGCTGAAATGCTCTGTGAACTGAGTATTAATGGTTTTCTGTTCTTGTCTTCACAGTGTTAAGTTTCTAGCATTCGCCTTCTCTCTAAAGAAGAGTCAGTTACCGGTAATCACAAATTTGCGGCGGGAGCCACATAAGCGACAGGTGTGACACGGATGGACAGTTTAAAGGAGATCTTTGGCGTGACAAGAGAGAGACCAGAAGTTAATCATGAAAAAAACAAAACATGTGGTCTGCTCCTCACGTTGTTACCAAAGCAGCCTCTCGGAACGCCGACCACACTTTTGACAACTGTCTGACTGACCTTTTGTTTTCTTCGGCGAACTGACTGAACATTGCACTGACACACTTTGGGAGAGAGAAGGACTCCTGATAACACATTCCAGATGACATCACTTTGACAACAACACATTCGCCGTCTTGTATGATGACCAACTACAGTACCATCTACCGTGCTGAACAACTGAGCAACTTAACACGTTTCCGAATAAACACTTGTCTTCACAAAGGACTGAATGAACAATGTAGCATCTCTGCTAACATACTGTAGCATTTGTTGGCTGGGAAATAACTTGACTTAATCTATCAACAGTTTGAAGAGAGAGGAATTTATGCATTCAAGGGATCTTTTAGATGTCATTTTCCTCTTGGGTTCCTTCCTTATAAAAAGAAACAATAGAGACTACATGAGAGACAAAGGATCGGTCTTTCTCATTAAAACACTCAACATTCCAAAAAAACGTTGGATTCCGTAGAAAAATAGTGAAAACTCAAGTCAAGTGATATGTGAAACATAAAATAAGACCCATACAATAGTTCCTCATTCAAGTTTATAACTTGTAGAGCAGTCATGCTTGCCGGTAAATCTTTGTCTTCCATTCGCTTCCATCAGATTCAGAAGCACTGCCCCCCCCCCACACATAACTGAGATAATCAAAAACCGCAGCACTAATAGTAAAGATGAACGAATGAAGCACATGTAGCATCAACTCAGACAGGTCTCATGCGGCATTTCTATTTAGATTCACATGAAACATTCACTAAAGGAACTTGGTGGGGAAAGACTTGTTCTCTATCTCTCATGTACTGACATGTGCGTTCCCCAAAATCCACGTGGGATACCAAAGGTCCTGTGGCATGCACTTGCTGGATGACCTTCTGTAATGTATTGTAGATTAGGGCGAATATTCCATTTAGGGTGAAGTCTGAACTCACCCCGATTCCTGCCATTGCCTCTGTTTGATACAAAGTAGACAATATCATTCCTCTAAAGTAACTCCAGAGTGAGTCCTTTAACTGCCACTGACAAAGCCCCCTCCCCTTATGCACATGTAAAAAAACACAACTGTATTTCCCATGTCTGACTGACATACTGCTCACATCAATCATGAGCAGCGCACAGACTGATTGAAGGAGACAAAGCTTAACGTCCTAGAGACTGTTGTCACTCTTTCGTCAGTAACAAGAGGGGGAGCCTAGCTAAATCACAACGGAAGCCTCTACCACAAGGACATGAAAGTGTCTGTTAGCTGGCGATTCAGTGCTACGATTTTTAAAGGGACCAATCAGAGAAACGTTCCCTGTAACACAAAGGCCTACACTGCCAATCAGGCACAAGTATCCCCAGATGCATACTGCCCCATCTCTCTCTTGTCCCCCGTGCTGCCAACGACTGCTTCAAGGGCAAGTCGACATCAAGATGAGGATGGCCCACCAAGGGAGCCCCCTGAGCAAAGGGGAAACTCAGAAGAAATGGACCAAGTGGAGTGAAAGCAAGTGAGGAAGTGTACAAAGAGAACAAATCTATATTTTGATAAACAAATCAACTATTCCATGGCTTCAGAGGAGGTTCGTGAGCAGAAAGGGGGCCAGAATGTAAGAAGAAAAAAAAATCAGATGCAAATGTGAATAGCAAATTTGGCATCATGAAATGGAGTCAAAGCCTTCGGGAAAGATGGGAAGAGAATTTGTTGTCATGGGGAGGGGGGGGCCAAGGGTGAGAGTCGTTTTCCCCACAAGCGCTGGAAAAGTGTTTTCTGAAAGACAATGAGCGATGACAGACTCTCGCCTGTAAAGAAAGACATGGGGTTGACAAAGGACGGACGCTGAGATAAACAAATGAAAAAAAGATAATGCATTTTTGTAACTTTGTTTACCAGCATGACTACTCTGCATGACTGTCTTTTCTGCAAGCCCTTAGTTGAAGACAAGGGTGCTAGAGATACAAAAAATATATATAAAATGAATTTAAAAAAATGTTATATGCAATTAATGTTTTAAAAAAAAGATTATAATGAAAGAGAAGAGCTATATTTTGTTTTGAAAAGTAAAAAAAAAATGTGAATATTGAAACATGTATGTTTGCAAAGTACACCCTGAACTATGTTTTGTTTGATGAAATCTCTCTGCTACTACTGCCCCACATTCCTCATTCCAATGTTTTGGACCACTGCCATCGTTTTCATTTGTAATGCATCGAGCAGTATATATTTTGAACGCCACACCATTCAATCAAAAGCGATCATTCAAGACTTCACCAAACTATAGCATTTGTGCAAGGGATATTCCCCTTTGTTATCACCCGCAAACTCCATGTTTTCCTCCCTTGAATCATTTGCACAACTATCGTAGCAGCAGCAGCAGCAGCTCTAAAACAACAGCTCTCCATACTGCAAGTTTGACTGGTTGATTAATATACAAAGTTTGCTTTTTTCCTTTGGCAATAATATACAAGAGTTGTCATATGATTGTAGCAGGGCAAACGGAGATCCTCGTGGATGTCTTCGATGCCTCATTGTCTAGAGATTTGTAAGGGTCTTGGATGTCCCGTGGCAGGATTTTACTGGGATAGGCAGTCCTCTTCCACTAGTCCTCAGGAGAAAGATGGGAGTAAGAGTTATCCAATAAAGACCAATGACGAGCGTTACGAGCGATACTGTATTGGCCAATAGTCAAGAGAGATTTCAGGTTTGCATGGAACCAACTGCCATTCCAAAGTTTGTGTGTGTTCTAAAGGACTCAGGTGTGTTGATGGTGTGTGTGGATGTAGGTGGTTTGCTATTTTCTTTCTTACATAATAAATTCTAGTATATAGATAACGATAATGTGAACACCTCACAGTGATGTGTAAAAAACGCATGCATTATGACTTGATTGTCAATCTCTCGAGGGGGAACACAGTCTCGACATATCCCCTTAACCTCCTTTCGTTGTTTGTCATGAATCCAGTCCTGATAACTATGAACACTGTGCCGTGTCGTAGAGCAGCAACGTCTTCCTTCGAGAGGCAACTGAACACTACTCACACTCGCAGTGTCAGCATGAGTGTGTAGAGGTAGCTCGTCTTCGTTATTAGGTGGTCAGGTCTTTGCATCCGCCATTACCCATGGAGTTACCATCGTCCAGCTGGCCAGTTGGCAGCTCACCACAGCACACAACAAAAGTCATGCAAGCACCCATCAAAAAGACCCAGAGCTTCCAAACTGATGTCAGTGAAGTACTTCAAATGTTGAGCGGAAGAGAGGGTCAGAGATACCAGTGGCCACCGAGGGGTGGTTGATGTAGAAATAGGTGTTGCGCAAAAACGTCTCATTGTTGTAGGTCAAAGGTGGGCTCTCCAAGCACCTCATCCTTGGTTGGTAGTCCAGGTGAGGTTTTAGGCCCTGGCTGGTCCAGGGCTCAGCTCAGGCAGCTGAAGAATGGACCTCTGTCCATCCCTAGTACGTTACAATTGGAGGCTCACCAGCGGATGAGACTTGAGCGTGACGTAGACTAGAGAGGCTATTCGAGGATTCTGTTGGGTCTCCACTGGTTTTACAGGGTCTAGAACTTTTGTCTACTTACTAAAATGGTCTGTGGGATTTTTTTTGATTCTCTTTTCCCTTTAAAACTCTGATTTCAGTTCCCATTTTAGAAGGCATTAAGCAACTATGGCTTTTGGGTGGGATCGCAAAGTGAGACGCTTATGAATATTTCAGAGGGAAACTTCCAGCAACGGTGTGCACACTTGCAAAAACTCTGTGCTTCACCCAGCAGTTTGCATTTGGTACGACAACGTACGGTACTGTAATTTTGTTTTCTTTCCCCATTGTTGATGTTTGAGTTTGCCATTGCTTCATTCTCTTCATTGTGACTGCGCTGCCCACGCCAGGCTGAAAAAGATGTCTTTCCTTTTCTATTGCGTAATACTGCCATTTGATTTAGTCATGTTGAACAGAATGAGTTACAATGTCAGAGTGCTAAGTCTGTTTTATCTTTTAAAGAAGCCGTTTGCAAGCCGTTATGAAGATGTTATCAACCTGGGCTACATAACACCCGCATAACCAAAAGAACCAAAATGCTTTAGGTGGTAAGCAGGTGCCACTGTTAACCTTAAGGCTAGTATGTGTAGTTACAATGCACATAACCTCTCCAGGTGTTCAGAAGGTGTTATGTGGCCCTTGTGTTCCATGGTATCCCCCATTTTATCCCGTTCCTTTTCTTTATGTGCCTGTTGTTTATAACCAAAACATTCATTGATTTCTGTTTATGGTTTTGTTTGAATTGAGGATATGCAATCTGCACCACTAATGCCACTGATCGACACTTACTGTATCCTCCCCGAGACACAAGGTGTTCTGTCATCAATTCAGATGATTGCAACCACATGTATAGTGGCTTTATGGCTTGCTATAGACCGACACATAACCGCACAAAATTTGTCAATTTATGGACTTGATGAGAATGGAGTTGCTTTAAAAGAAATGGTATTATCACAGTGGATAGATTTTTTTTTTATATCTTATTTTAATTCAAATAAATATGTGATATTATGCTTTTGACACAGCTCAGATTTTAACCCTTAATTGATAAACACTCCCAAGTCATACCAAAACACATACATCTAATATTATAGACGGACATCATGCATTCTCGTAAGCATTCCAAAGATGAAAGATGTATGTTAATTTTACATGCCATCACACTATATAAAACAGACTTAGGTACTAGTCCATTGTACTGCGGTCACAGGAGGAGAGTAAACGGGGGGAAGAGGTGGTCACTGGAGTATCTGGTTGTGACTTATGCCGGATTTTATTTTTGAAATGTTGGAACACAAAGAACAACTCATCAAGAACTGTATAAAGTATATTTCAATGGAATGTTCATGATCTATCTTTTTATATTTTGAAGAAAAAAAAATAGAAACATATCAATAAAGTGTCATAATTGAACATATTTCGACTATTGAGACTTAAAATGTATGAATGTCAATGCGATCTAATGTGAACCAATCTCCATAGCAGCTTGAATGACTAACATGAGATGCTTTTTCAAAGACATTAAAATTGCTTAAAATCATTGAAATGAACTTCAAATAAATGAAAAAGTGATCAATGGTGTTTCAGTTTGTGTCAGATTTCTGACTGGTAAACTGTGTTCCTGTGCATATTGGATGAATTGATCGCAGTATTGATCGTCATAGTTATCGCTATTCATTAGCCTGTCATGAAGATTCCTCAATACAATGAATATGTACTGATTGATATCATTTGATTTAATGTGAAAACACAAATGGAATTTTTCACTTCCTTTTTGAAGAAATTGACAGGTGACAGATGTGTTTTTATTGACATGTCAAAGGTGTCAGTCAGTATTTGCCAAGTTCCCTTCCATGTTTGCCAGCGAGTGACACTGAGCCATCTTGTGCTTCTAAAATTAAGATTTATAACGGCAATCTGTAAGATTTATAATGGCAATCTATAATTTTGAGCTCAACTGTAACTGTGACACGACATCTGAGAATGATGAGGTAACACTCAAGCGCTTACCCCTGCAGTGCTCATGGTAGCTGTATCTGACCTGTAAGGGCTAATGTCTTTGACACCAGACACCAACTACATGACAGAGTCAATCCAGAAGGAGCTGTAATATTTTGTTACCTTATTGAGTACATGAGAACAAATCGTTACCGGTTTTGGACAGTCCCAATACAGTCATTTTAAGGTCAACGGACAAAAAAAAAGGGGACAAAACAAAGGCAAAGTACACAGAGTGGACAAAATAACAGAAACGCCACGTGAAAAAGGACTTTAATTTTGAAGTGACTGAATCACAACCACAAAGGGACCTACTTAGGTGAGTCATATTAACTTGAATGCCAATTAGCAGTATGGTTCATAGGAGGTCTGACAATGACCACTTTTAGCCTATATGAGAGTTTTCAAAGCAGCATGAGACAACTAACAGAATTCAAAAGAGGCCACATTGTTGGTGCTCAAACTGCAGGTGCATAAAAACTGCAGAATTATTCTATGTGGCAAGGGAAAAAGGCTCAAAAAGAATGACAACATAGGCAAACCACTGACAAATTGCACTGGCAAAGAGGAACAGTGGGCGCAAGGTGAAGCTCATTGAAAGGGATAAACAGACACTTAACAGGATACTTGTTAAATGCCACAAAACATAATATGGCACACTTTGGAGCTGACACTGTTTCCTCATCACATTGGTGTATGAATGTGTATGTGTGTATCAATTAATCTTTATGGCAAGTTCTGTGGTAGATTTCCACTTCTTTTATTGGACCATTTTATTAGAAATGGTGCAATATCCCACTACACACAGTTGAGAACAACACACTATGGCAAAGAGTGGCCTTACTCCATGTTAAATTCTTAATATTCATATATGTATGTGTGTTTCCATTATTTTGTCCACCTGGTGTATATGTCCCTAAGCTTATTTTTTCACGAGCACTATGACAGAAAGGGTCATCTGATTCACATTAAGTAGGGTAATTCATTGCATCATTGATGACATATGTTTGGCAATGTGTTATATGCAGCAGCTCAGTGAGCAATGTGTTTTTCTGTATGTGAAGGCAGCCATGAGGAAATGTCGGCAGAGGCCTTTCTCAGATTTTTCTCCTTTGTCGATACACCACTTCCCTCTGGTGGTAATACACAGTCTTGGCAATAGTGTCTGCATTGGCGGATTCACATGGATGAAGACTGCAAGCAAATAATCAATCTGAATGTTTGCATGATTCAGTCTTGACATTAGTTTATTAGTCATTCGTTTGTTTGTTTTCATTTTTTGCGCTATATGTTTTTTTAGCATTAAGTTCTGAGTATCAAAGTGCTAAATGCAATATGATTTTTTGTCATATTGCATTTCTTCAGAAATCACTAAAAGAAAATTTGGACAATAATACGGACAGTAATTTTCCACACCTTTACATCCTCTATATATTAGATATGAGAATATGATTTTTTATTTAATCCTCTTCGGTAATACAATTCCACACTGTTAGGATTGTGTTTTCTTTGACTTTTAGAAAACATGGGAAATTTGAGAAAATTTTAAGAAAATGGCTTTTCCAATATATATTAACCTAACCAACCTAACCAAATTCCATACCAGTGGAATTCCCCTTTAATTCATGATGATTCTAACCAATTTCAAAGTGATCTTTATACTTCTATGTAATTTTCAAACAGTTAATGCTATTTATCTGGGACACAATTAGTATTTTAACATTATGTCACTTTATTATTGTAAACTGTTGTGTCAAATGCAGGAACAATGAGGTATTAACACACACACATTAACACAGTTAATAACACAAACAGATTTGACTTAATGAAGGACAGTGTGGGACCTCTTTAAGCCCTGCAGAGCGCCATGCTTGTTAGAGAGGGTAACACCAAGCAGCGCCAGGCAGAGGGCGGGTGACATTTGATAGGGAGGGTGAAGGTTGTCTTCGCCCATAGCAAAAAAACGGTGGGAAAGGACAGGGAGGGGTTGGAGGGGTCTCGCAGAGATTGAATTTCAACAGGACAGCATTCCCGAAAAATTTCAAGACGGACAACGTGAGACAGCGAGGGACGAGACAAGATCGTGGAAGTCCCCAGAGAAAACAAGTGGGAGCACAGTTAGCGTACAACCTGGTGTGAGAGGTGAGCTGGAGCGGTAGGGGATCTGTGGAGTGTCCATCATACCTAGACAGCCAAACAAAGACTTTGTGTGTAGGACAGACGGAGATGATGACAGAGAGAAAGACAGACAACCTGATGAGCCACAGGAGACAAACAATGTGACTTTTCATCCTGCCATTAGTCTCTGTCATCGGCTGCTTTACACTTAGTGAGTGACTCTTTTCATCCTGCTAAATCTGCACTAACAGTACCTGTTATGTCTAATATTTTGGGGTGCATTACATTGACTAGTCATTTTCACAGTTCACCTTTGTTCTTGAAAAGTAAAATAAGTTCAAGTAACATTTCTGTGAAATTTTAGAGGGTTTCTAAGCTTATTTTTGGGTGAAGGTCTGTGTTTTTCTCTGTGATGGAAAGTATTTACTGAACAGCCAGACACTGCCGCAGTATCTTCCCTTCAGCCATCTGCTTCTTCTAATGCCACCTGTAGTTTTTTCATCATAAAAAGGCTGTTACAACTGCTTACATATCCATTCATGGAGCTGTCACTCTGGTTTCAGACAGGGTTCGACCAGTTCAGGCCAGTTGTCCTACGAATTCAGAGGTGCAGAATTCCCTGGCCTAGGATTAACAAACAGGAATGGAGAGCAGTGACAGAGGGGGAGACGCAGGAGGAGGTGGAAAGAAAGATAACGATGGGGAGAATGATAAACACCTGAAGAACCAGCTCAACACCGAGGAGAAAGGAGAGAAGGAGGGCAAAGTGAACGAGAAGGAGAAGAGAAAGGAGAGCCGGCGTTCTGGGTCGCTGTGGAGGAGCGGATGGGCGTTGAGTGAAAGGCTGGCCATCAATGTCTCAGGGATGCGCTATGAGACTCAGCTTCGCACCTTAGCCCAATTCCCTGACTCCATGCTTGGTGACCCCCGACGGCGGTTACGATACTTTGACCCACTACGGAACGAGCTCTTCCTGGACCGCAACCGGGCCTGCTTTGATGCCATTCTGTACTTCTACCAGTCAGGCGGGAGGCTTCGGAGGCCTGCCAACGTACCGCTGGACATCTTTATGGACGAGCTGACGTTCTACGAGCTGGGAGAGGATATCATGAACCGCTTCAAGGAAGATGAAGGTTTCCCCAAAGAGGAGGAGAGGCCGTTGCCAGCCAACAAAATCCAGAAAAGACTGTGGATGCTGTTCGAGCACCCTGAGTCCTCGTCGGGTGCGCGCATCATCGCCATCGTCAGTGTCATGGTCATTGTGGTGTCCATCCTCATCTTCTGTCTGGAGACACTGCCCGACTTCAGGACCGAGAAAGAGATGCGGGAGGTAGGGAACGTGGAGAAAGCACTGTATGTTTGTGAGTCAGTGTCAGAGGAATATAAAGTGACATGTCAAGGATGGAGCTTTGAGAGGTTCTAGGGTTTTGAAATTTCAGGAAAGTCGAGTGGATGATATTGTGAGGAGAGGTGATGGTAAGTATCTTCCTTTTAAGCAACTCAGTTGAGGGCAGTCAGAAGGGTAACATCAGCAAATAGGAAGAACTGAACATGTCACTGACAGAGTGAAATACTGCAGTTTCACTTTTATTAGATTAAACTCTAAATTTTTTACTGAACATGTTCGGGGTCAAAGGCAGGAGGACAGAGAAGATAGATGAGCAATGTGTCATTTTGAAAAGGGCATTTCTTTTGAACCAAACAGCAATCAATCTTTTTCCAACAGATGGCATGATGAATCCATGTTGACTATGGAACCAATCCATGCAATGTCACTTGTTAAAACAGAGCTGTGAAGTTCTGTGACTTACTGCAGAATGAATTTGTAAGAAAGCCCAAATCAAACCTGGATGTCCCTCATGGTCTTGAATGGGATGTGTGACTACATGTGTCAAATGGAAACATGATATCAGTAACAGCAGGTGTTTAGGTAAACATACACTTGGTGAGTACTACAGTGTGTTAAGAGGAAAAAATATTGACATGGAGACAACTATTGGCCAATATGGTTGGAAGCAGACCAGAGCGAAGGCTTATGGCGTGATTATTTTAGTCGGCAGTTAAATTTGATACACTTGGATTGAGGGAGGGTGAAGGGTACAGTGAAATAGGTGGAGACTGGAATACAAAAAAAGGAGAGAAAGGAAAGGAGACAGTCAGGTGTGTTAAAGAAAGGTCGTACAAGTGACCGAACACATAGCAAAAGGTGAGCTGAGGCCTTCCTGAGGCTTAGATCTAGAGACAGAAAAGGTCTCATTGAATAAGTGACATTCGTTGTGTCATGTTAACACATTCCTCTAGGACTGCTGTGCTAGGCCTCGCTGCCTTTGCACAAAGGAGCTGCCAGGAAACTACTGTAGCCTACTGCTGTCCAAGTCAGCGGCAGTCCCAACCGCGCTGGCAATGTTGCGCGGCTGCAGTGGCCAGGGTGATGGGATAGCGACGAAGGTGGAGATGGATGGGGAGTGGTGTAGCGGAGCACTCTCATGTTTCTCTTTGGAGACCTCAAGGGGCTATATATAGTCTTAGGAGAGCCCTAGGAGCACATCAACACATAGATAGTCCGCCTTTATTAATAAACACTGTCACTGACCTGCTACTGAAAGTCATGAGGAATAAGTTACTGTAGATTTAAATGAGACACCTTGTAATTTTGATTTATATTACACATTGCGGCATGCTAGAGATCTCATCTTCTCATTCACACCATCGTTTTTTTTAATGCTTTATGACTTGATGGAAAATATAATATGTTTTAAACAGAACAGCCACAGTGCTTGGACTGAGTGACAGGGGAAAATGGAAAGACAGGTGGACTGATAGAGACATTGGCATAACTATGATTGAAATGTGAAGGCACACATGTCAAACGCTTTTATGATGTTGGCAAAAAATGGACTCATGAGATAGTGGATCATATGGTTCTTCATCATCAAACTGATTTTATTTTATCAGAAGATCACAAAGATAACGTCAGAAATAGTTTGGAAATTAACACAAAATAGGTAGCCATAAATTAAGTTGGCAGTCAAATTTGGGGCAATCAACCTGTTTTAAGGGAGAATGGACAACATGAAATTCACTATTCTCTAGTTTGAAGAACATGTCTGTATAATTACAGTTGATTCTTGTTACTGTGGTACTTATCTTTTACAACTACATCTTTTCTTTTTCCCCTGTCCTCTGTCCCATCTCCTCTCCTTCAGGAATACTTTTACAAGTACCACTCCCATCCAAAGAACATATCAGACACCATGCCCCCTCCGCCCAACGTTTTCCAGGACCCCTTCTTTATGGTGGAGACCATGTGCATCTGCTGGTTCTCCTTTGAGCTCCTCATGCGCTTCGCTTGTTGCCCCAGTAAGCCGAGCTTCTTCAAGGACGTCATGAACATCATTGATTTCAGCGCCATCCTGCCCTTCTTTGTCACGCTGGGAACAGAGCTGGCCAAGGACAACGACGCCACTCCAGCCACATCCTTGGCCATCATCAGAGTCATCAGGTTGGTGAGGGTCTTCAGGATCTTCAAGCTGTCTCGTCACTCCAAGGGCCTCCAGATCCTGGGTCAGACACTGAGGGCCAGCATGCGCGAGCTGGGCCTGCTCATCTTCTTCCTATTCATTGGCGTCATCCTCTTCTCCAGCGCCATCTACTTTGCCGAGGCCGACCACACTGACACATCTTTCGTCAGCATCCCGCACGCCTTCTGGTGGGCGGTGGTCACCATGACCACAGTGGGCTACGGCGACATGTACCCAGAGACGGTGTGGGGCAAGATGGTGGGCTCCATGTGCGCCATCGCCGGCGTGCTTACCATCTCGCTGCCTGTGCCTGTCATCGTGTCCAACTTTAGCTACTTCTACCATCGCGAGACTGAATGCGAGGACCGGACCGAATACAACCACGTCAACACCGCACTGTGGGAGGATGAGGAGCCGGACGAGGAGGACACAGAGGAAGGGGACGGGGATCCAGAGGGAGATTATTATGCCATCGAAAGCATGTGCAACCCTCTGAATGGGACTCTGTTGGGTGGACTGTGTGCAGGGCAGAGCAAAGAGTCCAGAGGAGGGAATATGTATCTAAGAGAACCACTAGTTACTCAGGTGTAACAGAGGGGTGATGTGTTATGTGCCCTTGTCACAAAGACACCGAAGGAAAAAAGACAAAATGAATGAAAGAGAGTGAATAAAGAGGAGTTTATATGTCCAGAGAGTCTGAAGAGAGACTAGCAAACAGCAACTGGTAAAAAGTGTGAAGTGAAATTATAAATATAACACTAATACACTTACTAACACACCAGACAACGCTTAATTGCCTTTTAATGTTCTTACAGTGTTCATGATTTCTACAAGGGTCGGTGTTTAAAAAAACAAGAGTTGTCACTGAAAAGCCAACTTTTGCACGATAGAGTTTCAAATAAGCAAGAAAGAGAAAAATAAATTACTGTGAGTGAGTATTACTTTCCAGGGTCATGATGCGAATGAACTGATGCGTTGTAAATGATTAATCCTATTAGCTTGTGTTTGAAATGAAACCCACTTTCTGAATTTCTGTGCCTTGAAACTATAATGTCTTAGTACTGTCACTTTGTGCCTTAATGTTCAAACGGAAGCAGATCTATTGGCAATGTGGACACGTCATATCAGTCATAGAAATCAGACAGCAAATAGATTAAAATAACTTGTAAAGTGAATATTTCTATAGCTTTTGCTTATGCCAGCATTTCCACTCACCTGAGATGACTGGCATAACCTTTTTAAAAGGAATGTATAACACCATAGCATCACTTGACACATTGTTACCCACTGGAAAAGAGGAACGTTTTGATTGCTAATGCCAAAGGCCTGTATTTATCTGCTGGATTGTGTAATAATTGTTTTTAATAAAGATTCTATTTTATTAATTTTCTTAAAAGATGCTGTGTTATTTGTGTGTACCCCGTGGTGTTGAGGAACAGCTGGATGATTATTTGCAGAAAAGAAATAAACTTATTCTGGTACCATTGCACAAGGATGAGATGCTGTAATAGTTCACAAGTCAAAGTCTCCAAAGTAACTATTCAAACGTAACCTTTTATGAGCTCTTGTTTGCAGTGTAGTCTGCAAATAATCAATTTCCCAAATCTCTATTTGTTTGGCATATGAAAAATCCCTACTGAGCTGCCAGAAGAAAAGTGGAATCACATTCTTGATTTGGTCCATTCATCCTCAATTTGTGCAAGGCACGGCTTGTTACAGTTAAAGATTCTGCACAGAATCCACTATACCAGTGCCAGATTACTAGGATGTACCCCAATGGTAGCGATGCCTGTAATAGGTGTAAACAGTCACCTGCTAACCTCATGCTATGGTCCTGTCCCAGGCTACTAGACTACTGGACAAAAATATCTGAAACCTTGCAGGATGCCTGCAACATGACCATCGACCATAACCCATTCACAGCAATATTTGGCATTCTACCCGAAACAACTTTCTTATACTAGTGCAAAGGGTTCTGGCTTTCACAACTTTATTGGCCCGACGTCTTA
>OMOV01103716.1:0-10679 GCA_900312565.1 Beryx splendens | reverse complement strand
TTGACAATCTGGCCCCCCCCCCCCCAAATATATATATAAATAAATAAATAATAATCACAGGGTGCTACTGTAGGCCAATCACTGGGCCTGCTATGTGCAATATACTGTATATTCCCTTCTGACTTCCCCAATTTCCTCCTCGACTTCCACATCTACATTTGACTAAATTACTGAAAATTTTGGAAAAACCCTGCAGGCACTTAAACAATATATTAATGCCATTTTTTTTAGATTGTTTATTACCGTTTTAGGGTCGTTCGGTCTGTAACTAACATGCTGCTGCTGTCTTGGCCTCAGCTCTCCTTTGCTGAAGAGATCCTTATCTCTAACTTTTTGTTACTGAATTGTTACATAACTCACTCACCTTTTCTGTCAGGTGTTCACTCTCTTTTAGTTGGAGGTGAAGGAGTCCATTCCCGACCTCCAGCCCACCTCCTTGTAAACTGAAAACAACATAGACTACAGGGTTAAAAAAAACCACTTCTAAGTCAACCTTTGGAGATCCAGAACAGCAAATACAAACGGGGGTTATGTGAAATTCTGCATGTCTAACCTCTTTGACTGGACCACATCCAAAATTTGTTTGCGAATTTCAAAACGTTCAGCCAATTGAGACACTGGGGGGAAAAAGATTTTACAGGGTGATTCGAGGAAGATTATATCACCATCATAACTGCGATTAGAAATTCATCTTACAACTTTTGAAGACGCCAGCGTATGGATCTCTCTGAGCTCTGTCTCTCTGTAGCAGTCCTGCGCGCACGTGATTTTTCCAGCTCCCCATTGTAATCGGCACAAGTTTACCTCAAATTGGAAGAAGTTATAGGCTATTTTACAATCGGGGTTCAGGCTGTTTCTACGTCTTCCACTCTCGGTCTTGCTTATTTCTGGCGAGGGTGGAGAGATGTTGAGGATTGAAGCGTGCTGCACAGGAATGAGCTGATGGCAGTGCAATTTCACAGCTCCTCCTTGCTCACCACTCAGCTGACATTCCTTAACTTGGAGACAAAACCCTCCCTCCCAAGTTACCTCTCGATCCTGATCCGGAGTTTTCATAATATAATATAATATAATATAATATGATATGATATGATATGATATGATATGATATAATATAATATAATATAATATAATATAATATATGTTATAATATAATATAATATCACTTGTAAAATTAAAGAATAAAACAAACATATCAACAAGAAACCCCCTGTAATAAAGGAAAAACTACAAATAAAGTGAAGACTAAAGCTTCACTAAGGCCCAGAGCAGAGTAGAAATGGCACGAGACTATCATAATTACAATAGAACTATAAATAAGGATAAATTAAAATAAAATCACATTACAGGCTTGAAAGTCGACGCAACAGTTCAACAGTAAAGGACAACTGGTGTAGCTGAACCACTAAACTTCAGAGATCACACTGAACTCCGAATAATAAATAAATTAATGAGTGTAACGAGAGCAACAACAGAAAACAATAGACTAGAATAGAATAGAATAGAATATACTCCACATTTCTAGAAACGGGACCGGTCAACTCTAGTACTTCCGGGTCATATTTTCTTCAGTCGGTCGCGTTAAAATATTTTTTGTGATATTTACAATTGCTGTTATTTCACGATGTATTAGGCTATTGTAAAAATTTTACAAAATTCAGAGAAAATTATGAAAGTGGAGATATGGAGGCAGATGAGCGCAGTGGATTTGTATCTAGATTTATTTTTTCCCCTGAAAGCGGAAGTTGTTATTCGCTTCTTGCCTTTCGCAGTAACGTGTTGTTCTGACAGCAGCGGCTGGCGGATGAGGAGCAGATGAGAAGCAAAGCTGCACACTTATTCAAGTTGCGGCTAAACATTGATAACATTTGACGTTAACAAAACAAGAGAGAGATTTGAATCTGATGTGTGAAGCTGGACTTTTTGACATCTCTGGAGTCAACGCTGCTCGTTCGAGTAGCTAGCTTGGCAGGCTAGCAAAACTAGCGACGTTACTAACTTTAGCTACCCATGTTGACATCTTTTGCTTGTTAGCTAATGGATAGATTGGCCTTAGGTTTTCCGAGCCATGGATAGGTTGTCTTGTTGTTAGAGCACGCTAACGTTAAGCCGGTTGAAAGGCAGCAGTGTCCAGTATGAGCGAGTCACCTGTGGACAGAGAACATGGGTTCCCCTCGGACAATGCAGGGGAAGACGTCAGTGTCCCTTACTGTGGTGGAGAGAGCAGCAGACAGGTGAGTAGACTGAGCCGAGAACAAGGCATATCTATGATGCTGGCTGCTGCTGTGAAAACATGCTTCAGTTACAGTCTGATCAGTCTGAGCTGAAGCTGTCATTTTGTCCACCAATTACAAATTCTTCAGTCACTTTCAGACATGTTTTAGTTGTACTGTAGCTGCAAACAATAAACATGGCAGCTGTTTACTAGCCAAAGCGTCAGGTAGAATTGGCACACTTGGGCAACCAACTTCCAGCATCTGGCTGACGGCTGATAATGAAACCCTGAACTGAACTGATGATAGTCACTCCTGATGTAAGACTTGCCTAACTTTGTTATCTTGAAGGAACTGGAAGCGTGTCAGAGCGGCAATGAAGTAAAGAGCAGCGCCGTGGTGAAGTACTCTGCTGCCCCACCTCCTACCAGCTATGCCCTGCTGCAGGAGAAGACAGACCTGAAGCTGCCGCCTGCCAACTGGCTGAGAGAAAACCCCCAGCTTGGCAGCGCTGGCACCACAGTGCTAGGGTCCAGCAGCAAGAGCAAGCCTTTTTCCAGGTATAGTAGTGTGAAACTTTGCTGATCTCCTTACAGAAATTCTCTGTTTTGCTTGTCCGCTTCTGGAGGTCAAGGTGTAGGGTCAGCTACAGAGCAGCGCAGGGTTGAGGTTGCGATACAGCCTCCAGCAATGTTGTATGAACTCGGTGACCCTCAGTGTTATGATATTTATTCAAATTGCATATAATGAAAGATACGATAATCTACAAAATGATGTTCTTCTAATAAGAAAAAACATATTTATAAGAAGGCTTGGAAGTCTTAAAGGCTTCAAATTAGATATAGTAATGGAAAAGATTGTTCATGGTTGTGTTAAAGTTGGCCTTCAAAAAGCTTGCCACTGCTAATCATTTTCCAATGTGCCACCCCAGGCCTCAGGTTACTTTGGGCTGTCATGGTACTCACATCTTAGGTTTCTAGCTCCTAGTCCTAGACTGTTTCGACTTAAATCATGGGATATACTTTTAAGGTGTGGTTTATCAATGATGATCACCTGTTGAGTAATGCATCAATTCGAAACACATGGTGCTGTATTTGCTTCTCCAGTAAATATCTGTTTTAGTTTGGGTGGGACCAGGGACAGGATATGTGATAATGTTATCATCAGAGGGGGTGATGTCTTGGGAATGTGCGTAGGTTGAGAGGATACAAGTCTAGGTTTGTGTTAGAGGCTGAAAGCACCGTGCTCTGTGCAGCCATTTGCTGGAAACTCACTGGATAGGTAGATGGCCTGTCTTGATGGTCTTCATGCCCCCAGGAAGACAGATTAGTACATATTGGTGTCTCATTTGGAAATGTTGTACATGGTGATTAAGTAGGCTACCTTTCCTTCTTCTCTTGCAGTTTTGGGATGGCGTATGACTTCATTGATTCCATCGGGGATGATGTTGACGTGGTGTCAGACTCAGAGGTTTGTGGAGCTGTTGGAAGGCAAACAACTGTTTCTTTGTGCACATAGCTGACATTAACCTCTTTTCTCTCCTACTCAGAACATCAAGAAGCTTTTGAAAATCCCCTACAGCAAGTCCCATGTCAGTATGGCTGTTCACCGCGTGGGGAGGACTCTGCTTTTGGATGAGCTGGACATTCAAGAGCTCTTCATGCGGTCCTCTCAGGTACAGCAGGACTTCTTCCAGACTCTTTAAAATCAAGGATCACCCCCTGATGTATAGATACTCGTGGCTTGGTGTTCCCATACGAGGAACTTGTGCCAAGATTCAGGATTTAATTTTTACATATAATAGACAGTGTGTACTGTGAAGCTTTTGGATATAAGTACAGTATGTAGAGTGAAGCTTATGAGCAATTCAGTGTCTTGTTTATTTTGTTTTGCATTGTTTCTTAAATAAGAGATAAATCGAACTGTTTTCCAGTTGACTTCACATTGAGATACATAACTGACAGTTCTTCTAGGCCGGTCCTTTTAACTTGTCTTACTGTTGCAAAAATATTGATTCTTTTATGTAACCTGATGGTTAAAGAAAGTGTATGAGGTAGAAGCCTGAAATGTGCTTTTTCAAATTTTCATTCTGTATACATGAGGGCAATCAAAATATCCCTCTTTTTTAATACGTTTTAAGTAAGTGTATGCTCCCTGCTTTCTGTGCGTGTGGTTGCAGACAGGAGATTGGACGTGGCTAAAGGAGTTCTACCAGCGGTTGATAGATCAGAAGTGGCAGAGGAAAAAGAAGAGCAAAGAACACTGGTATCAAAAAGCAATCCTGTCAAAGTTCCTCTACTACAGGTGAGTTCATTGCATTACTTGCATGATGGAAAAACCACGTGTAGGGTTTAGTGTAGGACGTAGCCTGCACTTCATTTGCAAGATGTCGTCTACCTCGGCCATCCTCCATCACCACTGTGTTTCCATCCCTGTGTTTCCTCCAGTATAAATGGTGATGGGGCTGCAGAGCCTGTACCGGACAACCTGAATGAAGGGGAGGAGGAGAGCGGAGCGGAGGAGTTCAGTACGTCCTGGCCTGCCACCTTCACCAGCTCTGACTCTGAGGAATCGGCTGTTCCCAAAGAGGTAGCTGGCTATGGGACAGTTATTTGGTAGCCCTTCAGCAGTGCAGCCAGACCCGAGAAGAGTCCAGAGACGTGTCAGACATTGTATGAATTTATTCACGTTGTTGGCCAGGACTAATGTTTTTGTATCATATTCTCAGCCTCCCACATTGCTCAGTAGAGAGATGAAATGTATTAGGCTGTCGCTAGATTAGACCGGCTGCTGGATGGCTGCTCAGTGTGTGTGTATTTTGATGAGTGCCACTTGCACTGACAGCGTGACTGACACTTCATCTGCAGGAAAGTGTTTCTGTGGAGAGCAAGTTTGCTCTGGGCCAGGTGACATCTGTCCCCAAAGAACAAAATCTCCCTACACTCTTCAACGAGGGGGAGAACAGTCAGGTAACACAAACTTAAAGCCTTCCTTCATGACACTTTCCTAGATATCCCCTACATGTTGTATACATTGTATGAATGTTCTTGATGTTGTAGTTTGACCTCATTTGTTCGACAGGGTTTAAAGAACGACTTTGTGCGAAACATCATGTGGACATTCGAGGATATCCACATGTTGGTTGGGTCCAACATGCCTATTTTTGGAGGTGGTCGCTACCCTGCAGTCAGTCTACGACTCAGGTCGGAATAGCTGTTTGCTTTTCTCTTGTCTTTTGAATTTTTCTTGTATTAGGCAGTAGGACCAAACTGTAAACGCACTATCAATTGCTTCTGCAAACATCCATCCAAAATTAACACCTGCCAACTAAGTGCCAAATGCTGGTAAAATTAGTCTTCCATGGATAAATATATGCGTCGCCCATCACACTGGCCAGTCACGTTTTGAGACGATAACATAATGCTTCTACACACTACCTTGTCTGTTTTTCAGGGACAACAATAAGCCAATCAACATTCTGACGGGTATCGACTACTGGCTGGACAACCTGATGTGCAATGTACCAGAGCTTGTCATGTGCTTTCACGTCAATGGCATTGTTCAGGTAAATCACTGTGGGCTTTTGTTCAGTATTACATATCATGTTATTATTATTATCTAATTGATAGCCCAATTTCATCTTAAAATGGTAATTTTTAAAGGCCCATACAATATTTTAATATCACTTATATATCAGTTATATATCATTATTCAGTATTATTACAGATATGTTATGACATTCCTAAGTTGTTATTCTCTCTATGGCTTTCCCTGCAGAAATATGAGATGATAAAAACAGAGGACATCCCTGACCTGGAGAACTCTACTTTCTCCACCAGGGTGGTGAAAGACATTGCCCAAAACATCCTCTCCTTCCTCAAGTCCAACTGTACCAAAGAGGGACACACCTACTGGCTCTTCAAAGGTGGGCGATAAGTGAACTCTCACCCTATATTCCTTTTAGTATGTGTGCTGTCCTCTTATCTGTCCCCGTGTTTCCTCATCTTGGTTGTTTCTTTGATCCTCCAGCCAGCGGGAGCGACATTGTGAAGCTTTATGATCTCACCACTTTGTGTGAGGAGGCCGAAGAGGAGAAGTGTCAGAATCCCTTTACCCTTCCAGTGGCTGTGCTACTCTACAAGTAAGTATCTGGGAGACGGACGCAGAAGTGTAATAGTACCTGTCTGCTCCTGGGTTTCTGCAGTCATGGAAAACCTGGAAAAGGGCATGAAAAATTCTACCTATAGCTATTGCTATACTGGCCGTCTCTTTTGTGCTGTTTTTTGTGTGCAGAGTGGCCAGCAACATGATGGTGAAGGCCAGGCAAAACAGGAAGCACTACGGGACAATCAGAACTCTGCTCTTAAACTGTGTCAAACTGCTGGATCAGGAGAGGCATCCCCAGGTAAAATTATGGACAAGTAGAAAACTCGTAGGCTGGGGGTGGGTCACAGGTGGTTTCAGAGGCGGGGGGACTCAACCACTCGACCGTCTCTGGGCACGCCGTAGTGTTTGATCGAACCTGACTCCAGCCCGACTCCTCCGTGTCTCCTGTCTGCTCAGATCATCGCCTCGGCCCACTACATGCTGTCGGAGCTGTTCCAGCTCGACGAGCCTCCCGAAGAAGACGGAGGGGAGTCGCTCCGGGCCGGCGGCTCTGAAGACAGCTACAGCGACGAAGAGGGGGAGGAAGAGGAGGAGGAGCTGCCAGATGACAGCGACGAGAACGGCTCCTACAGCACCTGCTCCAACCCACAGGATGACAGTAAAGCCGTGGCTGTGATCCGCTCTGTAGGGGAGCTGTCTGTCCCAGAGAAATACACCTCCACCCACCAGATCAGAGTGAGTGCTGCTCTCAACGTTTGGCTGCCCTCTCCTCTATATAGACCAAACGGGATAGTGTGGAAAGTCTAAATAAACACCAAAGTATACAATGGATAAAACTCTCTTTTTTTGTTTTGATGCTTACAGCCAAGTTACGCTTTCCCTGTGTCTCAAGACAGGGAAGAGAGATGCAGACACGTCCTGAGCTATGTACTAAAGGTGAGTCTCTGCATGATATTGATGATCAGTACACATAAAAATGGGGAGGTGTGTCACAGTTTGTCGTATATTAATAAATAGCTGTAATCTATTTGACAGGGATTGAAAGCAGTGGATGGCAGCATCAAGAAGGAGAGTGATCTCCCATCTGCAGACCCTAACACACCCATTCCTCTCAAATATGAGGACAGAAGCGCGACTGGAGCCTGCGCTGCTGAGAAAGGCATCGCTCTCCTCCTGGAGAGAGGTCAGCATCACCAGTACCGTCTCTTTGGCAGTTTAGCATCCTCATTTTATATGATGTTTGATATAATGCTGCATAATAAAACAGGAAAAGGATGAGCTGTATGTAACTTGCTTCAGCAGTGATTCAAATCCATTTAGTGGCAAGTATTTGTCATGTAGTAGACAAATTGGTGCACAAAATGACTTGACTACCTTGCCTTCATCTTACAACCTTCCATCTCTCTTTCTCCCTCTCGTCTCCCAACCGGTGTGGGTGCAGCGGGACCCTTCCAAGAGGACCAGAAGCACCCGACCCGCTCGGGGATGATCCCCGGCTCTTGGCAGCACCGCATGAAACTGCAGCTCTTCCTCAAGGCCTCCAAGGCCTACTACGTCCTGTCTGACGCAGCCACCAACTTGCTCAAGTACGGGCGAGCCTTGCGCTACATCAAGCTGGCTTTGCAGTGCCACGGTAAGTAGGCCTATGTTGCCACTGTGCGACCCACCAGAGACATTGGGAAATGTAGTCATGTTTGTTAGTTCTGTTCAATATTTACATTTTTTTTTCATTGGTCTGATGTCCATGAGGAAAGCCATGTGGTTGACCTGTTGCTCTGTTGTCATAGGAATTTTTAGAAGTAAGATGCAGATATAAATGATACTTCTAGACTGACTTTTATTACCAGTGGATTAAGCTGTTCAGATAGGTCCGGTCCTCTCTTCTGATTGGCTGGTTTAGAAGCTGTAGTAAAATTTCCAATAAACGCACACCTTTGACCACATAAATGTTTATTTAATACTGAAAAAATTGAATCACCACTCATACTGCTGCTAGAACTATATTGCCTGGTGGAAGAATAACATTCAGTTATTATTATGAGTGATTAAATTTTTTTTTTTAACAATGTTGTGTCACTGCAATTTTATTAAAGCAATAAATTCACCCCACTCCACTCTTTTCTCTCACGCTTTCCCTCCTCCTTCCCTTGATCTCTCCAGATGCCTATTGTTCAGTGAGCGGTACACTGCACCTGCCGGTGCTGCTGTTTCACAGCCAGTGCCTGTCGCTCTGTGGGGACATCCAGCTGATGTTGGCCCAGAATGCCAGCAACAGAGCGGCGTACCTGGAGGAATACAGCTACCAGACCAAAGAGGATCAAGAGATCCTGCATAGCCTGCACCGAGAGAGCAGCTGCCAGGGTCAGTCACTTACTACAGATGCATCCACAACACACATGCAAATTACCCTACATGTAGTATGTGACTCAAGCCAAAGACATTTATACAGCTTCTCATTTTCTCATGTCAATTCCTTCATTTCAATTTCTATATTATTCACATTCATTTCTAATCGAGGCCCTGCTTGCTTTCCCATCAGTTCTTGGCTCGTCATTTATCCTTATCGTTATCCTTTTCCACTATTGATCAGTGATCACTTTATTTTGATATACAGGGGAAGTGGTACATTTGTTATAATTCTTTGAAAGCCTTGAGCATGTTCATAACCAATCTTCCATAACCTCTTTATGCTGTCCCCCCTATCTCTCAATCCACAACTCCACTCCGCTTTCAAACCGTTAGCCTTCAACATGGCAACAGACCTGGCCATGGACCCAGAGTACCAGCTGTTTGTTAGCAGTAAGTGCTACGAGGCGGCGTACGATCTGCTCATCTCCGGCTCTGTGAAAGATCACGGATCGGATCAGCTGACTCAGGTGCTCAAAAGGCTGGGGAACATCCGCAACGAGATGGGGGTCTACCACATGAACCAGGCTGCAGCCATGCAGACTGACAAGGAAGGTGCGTTGGATAACAGATTGAACGTTAATGTAACTGGCACAGAATGTAGCACAAAGACACTGTTCTTCCTTTTACCTGATAGCCTCCTTGATTTATGTAATTTTTAGAATTTATTTATGTAATTTGCTTCTCACCATACCCAGAATTTCTGAACTGCCATGAGTAATGTTGACATTTAGATGCTTTGCACTGTGTGGAAGGGCAATGGTGTGAGATCAGGAGGCCACAATCTCTGTCAGTCGACAACATACTTGATATAACGTGGAGTAAAAAAAAATGGACTTCCTAAAAATCTCTGACTCTGTTCTGCTCATGTCTTTCGTTTGACCTGCCTTCGTTTCCACGCTTCTTTATCTCACTCTTCTGTCCCTGCTGCCTTTCCAGAGAAGAGTTCAGTGTCTGTGGCAGAGCAGGAGATGTGGAAGAAGAGCTTTGCCTTCTTTGAGAAGGGTATGAAAGACTTTGAGGCCATCGGGGACAGCACCAACACGGCCCTGCTGCTGTGTAATACTGGCAGGCTGATGAGGATCTGTGCCCAGGCCCACTGTGCCAACTCTGCCGACCTGAGCAGAGGGGAGTTCTCACCCGAAGAGGCCCTCTACTACAATAAGGTGCCATGACAAACCTTTTTATGTCTTGGTTTCTGCATTTGACTATTCAAAATGGAACAATGGCAAATTATTGTTTTTCTGGTTACTTTTTGTTTTTCCTTCTTGTCTTCTTTACTTCTTGCCCTCCATTTCTTCCCTCTGTATCTCTTCATTTATTTCTATATCAGTCAGTCTGTACTCTTCTCTCTCTCTCCTATTCCTAATTTAGTTTTTCCCCCTCTTATTATCACCCCAGGCCATAGACTACTACCTGCGGGCTATGAAGTCGCTGTCAAGCAGAGGGAACCACCCAGCGGTGTGGGACAGTGTGAACTGGGAGCTGTCCACTACTTATTTCACCCTGGCCACTCTGCTGCAGGACTACGCCCCGCTGTCCAGGAAGGCCCAGGAGCAGGTGACTTTGCACGTTGTCTTCTAGTTGCGTGTTGAGATAATGAGTTGTTTTGCATCAGTAAATAAAAAGCACCTGGACTTGTATGTTGTGATCAAAATGATTGATATCGAGGGCTGTGGCGGTCATTAAATTCTTACTGTCTCACAAATAATTGAGATTAATGATTTAATTGTCTTTTTTCTCCAAGGAGAGTGAGTAATGAACTGAGCACATGAAATAACAAATAGGCAACGATATTAAAAATAAACAATGGTAACATTTGACCAAGGGAAAAGAGCATCGGTAAACTTCAAATGATCTCCTAAAAACCTAAACCTAAAGGAAAGAAAATGTCATGCTGTCAAACTTTATCTTCCGAATAAAGCAACAGTGTTAAAACATGATCGGAAGAGC
>OMOV01103707.1:0-14790 GCA_900312565.1 Beryx splendens | reverse complement strand
TCTATTATTAGAGCTAGGGACTTGCATAAATTAATAATTAAGATAGCATTTTCTTACTGCAGACTTGGCTCCCTCTCTACAGTAGAAGCGCTCTTCGCAGCTTCCTGAGGGCTCAGTCAGTCCTACACCAGTGCAGTACTGGCCTCCGCCACAAGAGGAGCACTCAGACCCGTCACTGAGAGCCTGACGTGAACTGAAAGTACCTTCAGGACAAGGCTCAGGAGTAGAGCTGCCCTCTGGACAGTAAAAACCCTGTAAAGATCGAGAGAGCGACACTGAACTGAACTGAACTGAACTGAACTGAACTGAACTGAGGACGAGACAGACAGACAGAGAGAGAGAGAGAGACTGTAATAATCTGACAAAAAAAGAGACACGCTGTCATAAACTGAGATCTCAGATATCTATTGTCTAGCACACTGAAAGGGAAGTTATGCTGTTTCATCCATGTGACAAAAACAGCTTTCAAAATGTGAGTTATTCCTACCTGAGGGCAGACTCTGGGCAGGTGTGTTCCTGGACTGTGGCAGTAATGCCTGGATGGACATAAAACACACACCTCTCCACTGTGGCCATGTGTGTTGTTCCTGTACTGGCCAGCCTGGCAGGGGAAGGTATATGGGTTGCCAGTTCCTAGGGGGCAATAGTGCCCATCAGGGCACGTCCCTGTCTGAAACCATGCAACAAACAATAAACTAGTCATCAACTAGTCATACACTTTGGAAACATCTCAATACAACACTGTGAGAAAAGAATCTGCTCCCTCAACTGTCAGGTGAACAGCCCTCACACATTCATTGAACACACTTTATGTTTGTACAGTGTATGTAGTTTAATAGTTATTATGGTTTGACTTGCTATTCTTTAAGTGTTTCTTCTACTGGAAGGGGCCCATTTCAGTTGAGCAATCATTTTGTGATGTAGGTTCATGGGACTGTTTTCTGTGTATGGTTGTGGCTTGTTTCTAAATTCCTGGTTAAGGCCCAGATGAGTGGCAGTGTAATCACCCTAGCACGCAATATGAGAATGCTGCTGCTGATTAAGCTCATTGGACTATACCAAGTGGACTGATTGGGGAGGGAGGTTGGAATGGGTTTGCTTTATGTTGTTTCTTTTCTTTTATTCTTCCTACTATATGCAGGCATCTGGGTATTTACCGCCTGTGATTAGATGGTGAAAATAATGGTGATAATAATGTTGATATTAGGCCAGTACCTGTGAAATGACTGTTTAGCTGTTAACTGAAACTCCCCTGCAGCTAAAGGTAATGGAACAGTCCAGAGAGTAGTTAAGCCTAGCATTTGGATAAGTGCAGTCGCTTGGCTGGGGGTGGGGGAACCCCTAACATCTTGGTGCCATCCTAGGCAGTGGGTTTCACCCTCTAACCCAACAAACTCTATTCAACAAAAGTTGTAACATACTCAGTCAATAAGCAAGAAAATATGAATAATTTGTATGTTCAATCTTTGACTGTATGATAATTTGTTCACTGTGTTGAATAATAAGGCTGGTGGAAATAATGTGATGAAGTGCCCCTTTACATAAACATATTACACTATATTTGTGTATTGCTCATCTCTTACATAACATTATATGTCCTCCTTACAGGCTCAGTAATTGGCTGCTCCAGAGGCTGCTGGGAGTAACAGTAGTTCCCCTCAGGACACCGGACACAGTCAGTGATGTCACGCAGACCAGGAAATCCACTGTAGGTCCCATTGGGGCAAGGAATGGGGTTGGGATCCTATAAGGACAGTAACATTGGCAGGTATTCTACTAAGAGGTTACAGAGGCCATGATGAACCAGAAGTGCTTCAGACATTTGAAAAACAAACCATGTGTCTTTTTTTTTTAAACATCCTGTATGTATCAGTCTGTAACTCACTATGTCTCCTCCTGGGCAGTAGAAGCCTCGGGGACAGAGGGTGGCTGAGCGCTGGGGGTCTCTGGCCAAACCCTGAGAGCAGAGGAAGCCAGGGGGGCACACCATGACGCTCAACATGGTCTCCTCACTGGTGGTCTCATTACTGCAGTAGTGGCCCTGCAAGCACGGAGAACACTCCACAGAACCCTCATCCTACACAGAGGAGGAAGACAAGAGACAGGAGAAGAAAAAGAAAAGATATATTCATCCAGTATGGGGGAGGGACACAGCAAAACACAGACAGAAAACACGGGGGAAGAGAGGATAACATTTGGAAGACAGAATAGCACTGATATCTCTTATGAAATATGAAATATAATGAGGGCAATTCATTAATTTCACCATGACTTCAACTGCTCTTCTGTCTGACATTTACAGATGTACATACATGGTGAGCAATGTAAGATGAAATCACTGTGGGTGGAAAATGCTGACCTAAAAATAGGCCAATTGGAATGGCTTATGGTAGGACAAGACTAAAACATCAGCTCTGGTTTCCACTGGCTGTGTCAGTTGACCAGTCACAGTGGACTTTGTTATGGATGGAGCCTTACAGAGTAGCTGCCAGCCCCACACACACTGGGGCTGACAGTGGCTGACTGGGGACAAAAATAGCCAGCAGGGCAAGTAGAGCAGTCCTCCAGCCTCTGACCTCCTTTCAGACGGCGAAACGTAGAGCTGGAGAAAGACAGGATGAAATGGAAATAGTAAATCATACTCATCACACCAGCTTAATCTATCATTTCACGCCACATGGCAAATGTCCTCTTTCTCATCATAATCCTCTTCATGATCATTCTCACACTGTCCTCCCCCACCCCCTCTTTCTCTTACTCCACACACAATCCCTGCTTACGGTGGGCAGTGCGAAGGTTTGGAGGTGCCATCTTGACAGTAGGAGCCTTCAGGACAGACCAGGCAGTCTTCTCTGTGCCCGTTGCCCATTCTGGTGCTGTAGGTGCCTACAGGGCAGGGAAACTGGGAGCCATATGCAGTCCCTGGTGATGTAACAGGAACAAGGTTATATCCACAAGAATGACTCCTGATCACAACTCTAAAGTCTATTAGAAAATCTAATTTTAAGGTTTCATTTTATGCCCAAAGGCACATCTAATCAACAACAGTTTACAAAGACAAGAGACAACAACTTTAAATTACTTAAGAGGTCATTTTGTTTGCTAGCTCTTTTGAAGTCATAGACCAACTTTATTTATCTGCTCTAGATACTATCTATATGTTCCCTTATGTCACCCTGATGTGTACCTTCAGGACAGTAGTGTCCGGAGCTGCATCGCCCTGACGGAGCTCCAGACCCTGCCAGACAGTACCAGCCCTGTGGACATGGCCGACATTCACTTTCAGCTTCCAAGCCACTGCGTCCGCTCCATGTCCCCACAGGACACTTGTACTGAGTGGGGAACATAGTCCCAGGGGGACAATAGTGCCCCGCAAAGCAGGAGACAGGCGGTCTCTGGATACCACCTGTGCCTGGTTAGAGCAGTAATAATACAAAGATGAGGAAACTTGAGGACAAAGTGCAAACCATAGGTTTTTTAGCTTTATTTACATGTTCTCTGTACATATAAAATATGTAGGCAGTAGGACACATAAAATAAATAAATGACAGAATACTATTATTAAATTTATTGTTATTAAAATGTTAATTTCTGTTATTTCTCTTGATTGAATTAAGCAATAGCTGTTTGTAATTTGAGTTCTAGAAAACATTTTGATTTCTGCCCATTTCTGCCTTCAGGACAAATAAATTACAAAAATCTAATTGTGTTTCTGAAAGATAAGTATTGAAAATGGGTACACGTGGCACCTCGCAGGCAGGCATATCGCGCTGGGCACCGCTGACACTGCGAGCGGTCAGTGAGGTCAGTGCGATTGCTCAGTGTCCCCGGTGGGCAAGCATTGGTCATGGCGTTGGGTTTGGAGGAACCAGGGGGACACACAAACCTATCAGGATTCAGGCAAGCAGATCAAAACAGTGGCACATGTCCAAGGTAGGAGGAAACATACTGAGGTGAGCCAAAGTAAACAGAGTTAAGCTGGTCCAAGCTGCAACAACAGGGTTACACAAATCCCTCGGTACGACAGTATCATTTACAAAGACTCAGTACTAGTGCAAATCTGGTATATCCAAACCCAGTGTCGAGAAAACATATTGACTGTACAGCTGGTGCACCCTTGACAGAAAATTTTGTTCTTGAATCTGAGGAAGTTGTTTACCCTTGCATGCAGTCCACGTCCGGCGCCCGCAGAGCTACCTGGGTGCAGGCCTTCCCTGGATAGCACTCCCTGCAGTCAGCCAGCTCATCCTGACCCTCCAGGGGGTTGAAGGTCCCTGGTGGGCAGGACATGGGGTCACTGGTGCCCTCGGGACAGAAGAAACCGGCTGGGCATTTGAGACAATCCTTCACACCTTGAAGAAACAATTACAAGCATATTGTTGTTGTTTGTTATGTCAGGATTAATGTTAGATTAACCTGTACTCTCTATCAGTTCCCACTGTTGATTGTAAGTAAGTTTTCTTCATTTGAAAAGAGGAAGGGAAATTATAATACAGATAAATGTAATGCTGTGGTGTATAAACTCCTTACTTATTGCCCCTTGATGAGGGGTGAAGGTGCCTCGAGGGCATATCACCTCCTCCAAGGTGCCAGCAGGGCAGTATCTCCCCCGAGCACAGGGCAAGCCAGGGCCCGCTGTGCCTGTCTCACACACACATACACACACACACACACACACACACACACACACACATGCAACCACAAAAACATGTAGAGCATACAGGGATAGAAGTGGCACAGTGTGTCATGCTGTAAGATTCTATCACCAAAATAGATCATGTTCCATTCTGTGTGTGTAGTTTCCTTTGGGCTTCTTTCCTCTTTCCTTTGAGTATGGCTGTAGTTAGTTACTGCAATACATTTCCTTACCATTTCAGTATTGTTGTTCCATTGAACGCAGTGTGTTAGTGCTAAGACTTACCTGCAGGACAGAAGCGTCCTTCCCTACATCTCTTGCAGGCTGCCCTACTTGTCTGCCCCAGTTGTTCCCCCGCTGTGCCGGCGGGGCAAGGTGACCCATAGGGGGTGGCGGTGCCCTCTTCACAGTAGTAGCCCTGTGGGCACATGAACTGGGAGGTGGGTCTCTGTGAGCTACCTTCCAGACAGTAAAACCCTGGGGAGAAGTATTTATGGAGGAATGTCATAAGAGCAATTTTTATGATACCTACAGAAATAAAAATATATATATGTTTATCAGTGTTTTTATAGGATATCATATGGTAAGGACATAAAAACATAATTAGCATACATAACATAGGCCTAAGAAACTTTAAGACACTGTGCATGTCGAGCAGATCAGTCCATAGGCATTCATATCTGACATGATTTGCACTTAACATATTAGTGTTGTGCTGAATGAAACTCTGGTCAATGAATGAAAATAATTTGATAGAATGTGAAGTTTTGGAACGATCAACACTCTACCTGCTGGACAGATTGGGCAGTCTCTCGGCCTCTGCAAACCTTCTTTAGGGCCATATGTCCCTGCAGGACATGGTACAGCGACACCTCCCACACAGTAATGGCCTGGAGGGAACAAAATATATGAATACGTACGAGGTTTCCTGTAGTTGTAACATATAACAGCCACAGAAGGGAAACCGGTATACAGTATGCAGAGACACTGACCTACAGGACAGACCAAACAGGCTAACTCTTCACCGGTGTCTTTGTATGTTCCTGGGCGACAGGTGATGGGCTGACTGGACCTGTGCGCTGGTTGGCTCCCTGGCTGGCTCAAGCGGGGGGCCACAGCTCCCCCGCACAGTGAGGAGGTGTCGTTACAGTTACGGCAGTGAGTCTGGCCAGGCATGGAGGACTGGCCAGGAGGACAGGGGAGCGGCTGCAACAACCCACTCTCTGGACAATAAGTTCCTATGGCAGGCAGTAGACTCTCTCTTACTCATTATTCCAACCCACATCATTCTGAGTGTATTTATGATAATATTCAATCCCAAAGAAGCTGATTTATTTCAAATCTGTTCCAACATCAAACAGATCTCACTGAATTGGTGTTTTAACAGTATTTTATTACTGTGCTACCTGCTGGACACTGGAGACACTGGATAGTACACAGAGTGGAATAGAAGCCTGGGGGACAGTCATTACACCCAGTCTGGTCCAAGTTAGGCTCCTTGCCAGGTCCACACTACATGGGACAATGTATATAACAAATATTTAGATTGTTATTTTGCACACATTACCTATAATTTATAATGACAAGCTATAGAGGTCTTTGTTTCTCTGGTATGACAATTAGTGGAGGATGGACTTGGAATCCAAGTTGACAAACGTTGCCAACACCTTATTACCTTGTGAGGGAATCCAGAGGTGCAGACAGAGTCTAGGGGGCAGGACAGACACTGGAGGACCCCCTCAGGAGAATGTAGTCCTGGGGGGCACAGAGAGAGGGTCCCGCTGAGGGGATCACAGGAGAAACCAGCTGGACAAAGACGACAGTCCACTCTGTCTTCTGCACTGATCAGACCTGGAAAACAGGCCTGCAACGTACAGGGATGGATGAGTAATGACAGTAAACATAATGATTACTAGAATAGAATAGAATAGCTTTATTTTCCACTGCAGTGGAAATTTGGCTTCACAGGTTGGTTAAAAATGTGACACATTACAATAAATAAAATACAATACAACACACAAAAACAATATACATAGCCAACAATATCAAAACATAAGAGCAACTACCTGTTATACAGTAGTGACTACAATACAGTACAACAGCAAAATAAATGACATTATAAAACATGATGAAGAAGGTATTTTTCACAGCGGCCCATTACCTTGCAGTCGCTGATACTGCCTTTCCCTGTGTAGAGGTTGAATGTTCCTGTTGGACATCTATGAGGTGCCGATACATTGCCAGGACAACTATAAAATGGAAATATATTTGTTTAAATTTCTTATTACAGGTGAGTGAACACATTTCATCTTTTGAGTATCTACTCATTTCACTTGAGCAAAAATGCTAAATTTTAATTCTCACCTATCTTTCTAACTGTAGTAAAGCTATACAGGTCAACAATGTCAAATGGTAGTTTTGGACTTACAAATGACCAGAGGGACACTCCAAACAAAGCTGGTGGGAGAAGTACGTTCCCTCTGGACACTGACCAAGGTCATCCTCTTCACTGAGGGGTAGGTCTGCACTCCCTTCAAATGATTCTTACATGCATAAATACATGTCAGGCAGAATGTAAAAATCTAGCATGAATCAGTATCTTTGACTGCAATATGTTGTCACAGAGAATTTAGTTTTTTGTTTCTTTTTAAATTACCAATTGTTATCCTTCCATGATTCTTATGTAGAAATAAAAATCTACCTAACTCGAATTAGGTAACTGCCCTTACCTGCTGTGAGGGCAGATTGTGTCAGCAGCGGACAAATCCATGAGGCTGAAAAACAGAACAGACGTATTACTTTCCATGAGCACATTATTACAGAATTTCTAACCAACTCCACATTGATCTAGTTGTTTGTGTATTGTCATGTGTTCAGTCTGAGCCTGTGAGATTGTTTGGTGCGAGGGATGAAAGTGAGAGGCCCTCAGTCACTGAAAGTGAAACATGAGCATGAAATTTGATTCTCAGGTGACTGCTCCAGCTGATAATGGCATGCAATGGAGTTCTCCTGTAAGTGTACCTTGCACTTTCATAATGCATGAGCATGTGCTAAAGCTAACCTAGATATTCTCTCTGCTGATGGATCAGTTTAATTATTTATGTTACCTGTGTAATTCATTTTGAGGTTAGAAAGAGAAAAAAATAATGGAATAGAGACCAAACGCCAAATGGCTTTGCAGAATAAAACAAATTGAACCTGAGGCGAATGTTGAATGCTTTATCACACAAGACATTTTTTTCTTCAAAGATTGTGGATAGTGAAAGATAAATTATTCTACTGTGGTGGCAAATGAATGTAAGATGCTTCCTGTGTTTCTCTCCTCCAGCAGTGGGTGAGGTGCATGGGCGCATCTGCACCTATGCACTTGCAAACAGCAAACATCTGCCTCTTTGTATCAAGTCAGGTGCAAATACATTCTTTGCAGTACAAAGCATAAGTAGAATTCAATTATTTTGGAAAAATAAGTTGGTGTATCATTTTGTATTCAAGAAATGTTTTTTTCTTCACATTTCCAACAGACCTTTCCTTTGCAAGAAATCAGGTGCAATGTATGGAAAGTTAAGAACTCTTCTTTACCCAAGACTGCATCCTGTTGAACACCACTTCCTGTGCCCCCAACCAAGCCTGGATACATAATATGTTGGTATTTCAGCATGTATCAGTGCAGGTGCAAGAGGAACCAAAACACATTAGCTGAAGTTATATGACTGCATGATTTAAAGAGCAGGAATCAGAAAAACTGTGAGCAACAATGATACTCTCAATCCACTTTACGCTGCTCCTTCTTTGGGTGACCCAAGGTAAAGTATACATATTCTTGTCTATATGGACTTTAGCATCAGTCTTGACATGCACATGTATTATATTCTGTAAGATAAGCATGAATTATTCCTCTCATTGCAGATTCGGTGACCTGTGTGGATACGGAGAGGCCCTTTGACATCTTAACTGTAGCATTAGGGGATTCTCTCACGTTAAACTGCACCTACAATTGCTCCTCTGGATTTGTCCGTGGCTGTTGGAGCAAATCGTCAGAGAACTCCGGCTGTCTCGGCAGCATCACCCAAAGCAGCTTTTGCACAGTGTCTTTTCATCTATCAAATGTGTCCATGGAAGATCTGAAGTACAACTACTCTTGCTACACAGAAGATAGAGAACACCCACAACTCATGCAAAAAACAGAGCGAATTGTGTCACTATATTTTCAAGGTAGAGACACATTATGACATTAAACCTACTGTATGCTGTATCTCTTATCTTTGACAATTCCTGAAGACGGCAAAGTAAAAGGATGTTACACAGTCAGAAGTAGATCTCATGAGTTAATCTGTATGGGAATTGCTTTTCCAGATCAACGAAGTGGCCCGGACTGGACGGTTGCCCCTAAGACTGAAACGGCAACTGGTGAGTATTGACACAAGTCCTATATACAACAAAATGTATCCAAATGTCTGACATATTGTGTTCTACATTCCTCAGTATCTCATCCTGGTCAACCAGAAGATATAGGAGAAGGTGAGATGACACTTAAGAAAAGTTCAGAATGTGAAATTACTGTTATGTAGACAATGTATGAATATGTACAGTGTATATACAGTAGCAGATTGAAAGCTATGAGTTAACCTTTCAATCTATGTTAATGTTGTTATTGCCGTGGTAACAGGGGATATTACTGGAATCAAGGTGTTGGCAACAGTTACTGTAGCTGTGGCCATGGTGCTCGCAGCGTTGGCCGTTTACCTATGTATGAACCGGAACAGACAGAACTGGAATGGTAAAGGTGATTACACATTATATAACATGTAAACACACACTTATAAAGTCAATTCCAATGTCAGAATAAGAAAATAGAGACAATATAGTCTGTGTGTCATCATGTTAATCATGCCATGTGCATTTCAGGGGAGTCTTTTGTTTCCACCTCAGGGTGAGTGAAAAAGTTTGAATGAGTCCTTGCAGAAATCAGTATTCAATGACCTGGAAATATCTATGTGTTTATGTAAAATTGTTAATTGGATAATTTCTTCATCCATCACCCTTTCAGGTCACCAGTAACCTCTCACGCTGTCTACTCACCAGCTAAGGGTAAATATTTTACACTGCCAAAATGATTTTGTAAGCAATGCAATGAATTTAGACTCCAAATATGTCATGTCATGCCATTCATACGCTTGATATTCCCCATGGTCATTAGGTGAAAGAGTGACAGTGAGGATTCCCACACCAGGTAAGATAGTCTTCTCTGGATAAG
Organism: Beryx splendens; assembly: GCA_900312565.1. Classification (NCBI taxonomy): domain Eukaryota; kingdom Metazoa; phylum Chordata; class Actinopteri; order Beryciformes; family Berycidae; genus Beryx; species Beryx splendens. The sequence goes on along the minus strand of OMOV01103707.1, from coordinate 4,900 downwards.
TGTCATCACACGTATTTTCGGAGTGACACACTATCACTGACTGACTCTACAAAGACTCATGATCACATCCGCTACTCCTGTGACCCAGATAACCAGAGCGACACTGAGGTTCCATACGCTGACATCATGATCACTGTCCGAGGTGCCAGCACGCCAGAGCTCACTCAGATCTGCTACTTGACTCCCGGGGATCAAAGAGAGGTGAGGGACGAGGCTGTAAATTCACCACGGCTCATTTATCCTTTTATCACTTTCATCTTATTGAGTCCCAAGATGAAAGGGCAGCCTATTCTGCTCTGTTCCATGAGAAAATCCTCGCAGCGAGGCATGCTTTTGATCCGGCACTCCACACACAAATGCCAGATGTCTGTTACAGTTCAGTTATCAGTTGGTTGCAGCCTCAAGGGCTAAGCAAGTACATGGCTATACTCTACCTTCTGTATGACCCATTCTCTGTTGCCCCTCCAGCGGTGGAGAGATGAATCAAGCCTCAGCTCTGCTCCAAGGTCTCACCTGCAGGCCTCACGTTCAGCTGACCGGCTGCATGTCCACCAGCCCAGAGAGGTCAGCCGCAAGATGAGCACCAACTCAGAGTATGCAGTCATCACATATGCCTAACTGATGGGGAGAGAGAGAAGATTATAACAGACTAGTACGACTCTTGCTATATTGTGTTTTTAAAAACGCTGTGTTGTGTTATATTTGACGTTCTCATATTGTCTTGAACCTTTTATTCTTCTTGACTGTGCCAAATAAAGCATTGTTTCCAGGTGTGCGTTTTTCCTTCCGCCTTTTTGCGCATGAGCCTCGTCAGTGTCCGTAGTTAGACGCGTTGCATAGAAACAAGTATCAACAAAACTCTCGTGTTGCTGCTGAGGAGAGAGACTGCTTTTGTAAAAAACAAATAACAAGTAAAGGTACGTACGAAATGAAAGTTGTTTCGTGTGGTAGACTGTAGCTCGGTTTGGAATTAACGTTATGCCATTGTAAACATTATAAATACTTGAATATAACCCGTCGCATTACAGCTGCATCGTGCTTTTAGAATTGAAGTGTCCGCTAAGGTCGTTACGTTAAGTGTTAGCAAGTCTCCAATGTAAGCTAGCAGACACTTGTAACGCACTTCCAAGACGCTGCACATTAATTACGAATAAAGCAAATAAAATAATCAAGACTTAACTTAACCAGGACAAGATGTCGGTGCCTTTCTCCAACACTCACCTGCGGGTCCCGAGTGGATTTGGCTCCATCCTGGAGGGGCTGGCCAGAGAAGTCCTGCGAGACCAGCCTGAGAACATCCCTAACTATGCTGCACTGTACTTTAATGTCCTTCTCAAACAAAGAGAAGGTAATTTAAACTTGTGTGGTGCACCAGTACTTGAGTCACTGCGTTAAGGATTTAGGCTACTGTCTAGTTTTTGTTTTTGTTTTGCTTGTAGAGAGTGGCATGGACCCTGCCGAGTGGGCTGCCAGACTGGAAGACAGGTTCTACAACAACCATGCATTTAAGGCTAGTTTTACATTTAAACTACAACATAGGCTAATTCCTCATCAATTAATTGGTTTTATGTCATCTTTCAGACCGATTATACTCTATATGTGGGTCATAATCAACCTATATAGCCTATTCTATTTTTAATTCTTTTTTCAAACAGGCCAGTCCAGCAAAAGAAGCTGCAACAGAGGTGACCAGTTCTGAGTGAGTCTCACCTTGAGTCGCACCATCAGCAGCAGAGGAGAGGGAGACGATGAAGTTGAGGGAAAGGGCAGAGGAAAGTGAAAAAGAAAGAAAAGATGAAAATAAAATGCTTCAAATTTTCTATTTCGTTTTCATGATTATTACATATAGGTTTATACTTAGAGTAACTTTACATTAGGTATTCTATCTCTCCTGATGGAAAATGGAGCAGAAAATTGTTTAAATATCAGCGATGAGATAAACAAACATATAATCTTGCCATTGATTATGCAGGAAATGAAAGCACTGACAGGTTGTTAGTGGGATAATGAGGGTGAGAAGCAAAGGACAGAACTGGAGGATAAGAGGCCTTTAACTGGAGCAAGGACGGCACGAGTCTAGGATGAACCCAGGGAGACATTTAACAACATTGTTCCATGTGAAGTAGTTTAAAGAAGCATCAAAGTTTATCACATACAGTTTTGAAATGTTTGAGTGCTTTTTTCTTCTCATATTGAACATTTCTCACCTTCAGTCTTGTATTTTGACTCATGTAACATTTTAGAGAAAAGTCATCTGAATCCCAGACTGAAGATGAATCCAGTCGTCCAGTAGAGGCCTCATCTCCCTCCACCGTAAACCCTAATGTCTCTGAGGAGGTTCAAGTAACTGAAAATGAAGGAGGAGAAGAAAGGAACAACATCACAGACAACGATGTTACTTCAATGGAGATGGAGCTCTCACAAGACGAATCAGACGACAGGCTCCCCGTTACAGATGTAAGGTCAGATGAACAGAGCAGGACAGAAGAGGAAAAAGACCAAACAATAACTGCATCTGATCAAGTCGACAGGGAAGCTAATGAAAATGAGAGCAGCTTTGCTCTAGACAAAGATGTATGTCAGTCTGAATTAGAACCCACTGACTTATCATCATTCAGTGGGAGTACAAATGTAGATGTGTGTACCGAAGAGTTGGGAATGACAGAAGATAAACGAGGTCAAACGTTTCAGCAACAAGAGACAAAAGCTGGAGATGAGGAGATTAGAGATTCAGCTGGAGAAGAACAAAGTGCTGAACTTGAAGAACCAGTGGCAGAGCTTCCATATTCTGGGCTAGCAGATGTGAACGTGTGTGCTGAGGAACTTGAAAGGACAGAGGAAGCGGTAGAAGAGGCCACGGATGATGATGAACCCTGTGATTCACATACCGCTGAACAGGAAAGCTCAATACCCCAGATGGAAGAAACAATTGAACAGTCATCACTGGCTCAAACTGAACCCCCCGAAGGTAATCTGCAAAAAATGGAAGATCAGGCAGAGGAAACCATGGAGGAGGAAGGAACAGAATCCAGGCCTTGTTCTGGGGAAACACATGACATTTTATCCACTGAGGAGAAGGCCCTTGAACAGACACCTCAGATGGAGGATAGGTTAGACAGTGATGATGCACTGAAGGAGGAATCTCTGGTTGAGATTAGCTTTGAAGATGTGCCAGAGGTTGAAGGGGGGACTGAGATTGTGGAGAAAGAGCTAGTGGAGGAGAGTTCAGTGGAAGTGTCACAGACTGAGGTATCAGAGATGCCACAACATGAAGAGTCTGAGGAGTTTACTGAGGTCGAGACAGACCATAATATACATGATACTCAAGACCACGATGAACCTGAAATGGAGGGAGTAGAGGAGGAAGTTAATTCTGAATGGGAGGAAGAAACAAAAAGTCAGCAGGAGGGTTCTGATATACTGAAGCAGAAGGTGGGCACAATTGACTCTGATTCAAATGATAGTGATGATGATGAGAAGGGAGAAGGCGTTAAAAACATCAGCTCATCACATCAACCCACCACTGAGACGGAGGAAGAGAACCCAGAGGATGAAACTGATCATGATAACGAAGAGCAAGATAATGAGGACATAAGAGAAGTCCAGTCTCACCAGGATGAGGATTTTGAAATGGTGAAAACAAACTCAGAGAGAAATGACCCTGACACCAAAGACAACGAGAAGACAGAAATGGCCGGAGAAGACACAGGAGACATACAAACACAAGGTCCTAGTGAGATGGAGGCTACATTATCTCATCAAACTCATGATGGTAGCGTGGAAATTAATTTACCACGAGCTAACCAGTCAAATGTGTCTCTGCCAGGAATGGAAGCAGAGAGTGAAACTGTAGAGGCAAGTGCAGAGATTCTTCCAGAGGAGAGGGAGAGAGGGAGAGAACACTTGTAGAGCCGCAGCCAGAGGATACAGCGGAAGAGATAGAGGTCACATCGAACCAGCCGGGCTCCGAAGCAGAGGGGCTTGCGGAAGAAGGGAAGATTGATTCTGAGCGGCGGGAACAGAGTGGTGCAGCGTGTGAAGAGGGCAGAGCCGGCCTCACTCAGAGCGCAGAGCAGACGGATGACGACAGCCAGGAAGAGCACAGGCCACTTGGGTCTGAGAAGGACACCACAGAGCCTGAAGGCAGGAGTGATGACAAGGTAACTGTTCAATTATTCTTCTCAATACAGAATATGGATGATCACTGACCCCTTTTAGAGCATATTCTGCAACACCTGTTTACATGTCCAGAAATTACAGAGACAAAATGTTGGCCCTAATGCCAGCTACCACAGTAAATTTCAAACAAACTCATGTAGATTTTAACACAGTGTTGAGTTGTAACTTAAGTAACTATGGTAATCATGGAGCCCTTCAGACTGTTATACTATTATACTCCTTATGGCCATACGTTGAAAGATTTGAACATAATAGAGGCTGCAACTTGCCACAACTCTGTAAGAAAAAGCCTGTACATTAATCAACAGGCTGGGGATAAATGTTCGTCCAGTTTCAGACAGAGGTGTCTCTGGCTTGGCTGCAGTGTGCTGTGCTCCCATTCCTTTCTCAGGTAGCCTATATAAATAAACCCTTCAAGGACGAGTCTGATCAACAGTGCCCCTCTCTTTTTTTTTGCTCCACTGGACTCTCCAGAGGCAGCTGATTGAAAATGTCCCCAAAATAGTTCGTTTGCTAGATGATGACGTGAAGGCCTATGCTCTGGTAAACTCTGAATGTCACCTAGAAGATCATCACCAAAACTGTCTTGGCCAAGAAGTACAGAAGCAGTTGTGTCAATGTCAAAGTTCAACTGTTTCTGTATGAGTGCGTACAGTATTTGTGCTTCTGTGTGTGTGTGTGTGTGTGTGTGTGTGTGAGTGTGTGTGTGTGTGTGTGTGTG
>OMOV01103705.1:0-12693 GCA_900312565.1 Beryx splendens | reverse complement strand
GCCTGGCCAATATGAGAGTGCCTCACAGCCGGCTATAACCTGAGAAACCACGTATGTAAATCACTGTAAAATATATAATCTTTCATTTAATTAGACGTTACTTTGTAGGCCTGAAGTTTTCAGCACTCCACACTGTGGATGTCGGCCTGTTCCTTCATGCACAACAACCTGCTGGCTACTTGAACTTTCTCTTCATGAAACAACATAAATGATCCCACATATTTTCCTTCTGCCTACTGCATACAGCTTCAGGGGGTTTCTCAGATCCATGCTTTCATACTGGGAGGCACCACCTTTGTTCTTCTGTTTGTATGTAAAGTCAACACTAGAGGCTACGTAGCAGTTAGTTTGTGATACATGTGTTCAAAATGTAGTTGCACCACAACATTAAGGCAGACCCTAACTGACTGGGAGTGTGGGAATCATTACTAAGATGAGTTCCCAATAATCAAATACAATAACCTGCTAACTGGCACTTGCAGATGACTAAATCACCGATATTTTCCAGGCTGTTGAATGAAACCTCAAATTGTTGAGTTGCAAACGGCATAGAAATGTGCTGTGTAACTTTGTTTACAGTTTCATTTAGAGTTGCCTAAGAGCGCGTGTAACCACTGCGTCGCTGCTTAGGGTCATATTGTAACGAATTGTTGTGGTGCAGCTGTTTGTGTTTTACTTATTTGTAAATCATATCCCTTTTGCACTCTGACAAGGCTGTGTCAGCATCGCAGCTGGTGCAGCCAGACCCAGGAAATTAAATCACCTTGAAATAACTATCATCTTCTGATTAATAATAAAATAATTCAAGTGTTGTTTCATGGTTTCTATGTGAGTCATTAATGAGTAATTAAGGGACAACCTACTATTTTTTGATGAGTTTTGTTCATGGTTTACAAGGTTATTAAAAATGAATGAAAACAATCCCTTAACAGAGACATTAAATCATTTAAATTAGAGTTCATGTAGCATCAGGTAGGTAAGCGCTTGGTTGACAGTTTTCAGAGTTTTTTTGCCAGGTCAGTAAGCTTATTAATGAAAATAAAACAATGTTAGTGTCTTAAAATCAATTCAATTGACTTTGTTAATTTGCACAATAAAATTCCATTTACCAATTTATGTTACTAACTGATTAACTGGGGCAGAATCTGAAGAGCAGCGCTGTAAGGTGGGAGCCACGTTACGAGCTTCATTCAGGGCAGCAATGATGAAGCAAACCAAACTTCATGGTACACACGCTGCTGGAAGCATGCAAGTATATAAAGAGCAGGCAAGGCCCAAGGACGCAGCCTTAAGGAATACCTTGGAAAACCGGAGTGGATTAAAGCTTGTCTATGAGAGTGCAGTGGAAATGCCTGTGAGGATTTTCCGTACCTCGGATAATTCTCAAACCTCACTTTCCTACCTGGTGAAGGACATTTGAAATCCGTGCTTCAGTGAGAGCTAAAATCACACATTGGTTGGAAATTGCTGTTATTATCTTCAGATTTATTTGATAGAAATTTGATCCTCAAAGCTTTAAAGTCACTCTGTCAAAGCTGTGTTGAACAGTCGAGTCCTTCTGTGGGACGAAGTTAAATCTGAAGAGAGAGAGAAGGAGCTCCATCTGTGACTACACACCTGCTTGCCCTCACTCAGATTAAACAGACAAATGTATAACAAGGGAAATACACATGAGTCAATATAAATACATAAATAAATAAATAATAACTCCAAAGCATGACAACGCATTTCTTAACAAAGGTTGCAAGATTTCAGATCGTACATTAGAGTCCAGGTGTCCCACTGCTCTTCACACACATTCTGTCCACACTTGCTAAGACACATCAGCTTACTAAGACATTCATATAGAACAGCACTAATCTGCATACTACCTGGCATTACTACTACACCTCTCCTCCATCTGCATGCTTCGCTGAAATGTTTTATCAACCTGTTTCCTGTGTTTCAGCTTAAGTCTTTGCATTGAAGGAAGGAATCTCATTCTTTTTTACATGCTTGCTAATAGTGGCTGCTGCAGGAGGGCATAAAACCCCATTGCAGTATTTTAAGACATTTGTCCACCAAATACAGAGCCGGGTAAAGGTCAGGTCAAACTCTTTGTCGTTTGCTGATCTGACCAGTGTGATGTGCTCTTCTAAATGGACAGACTGGTCAGCATCAGAGACTACACCTGACAAAGCTACCACCAAACCTGACACGGTCATTGCCACCAGGGGGCTCCAGCGAAGGGCTCTTCAGAGAAATGTAGGCCATGGTACAGAATCCCCATTAGAAGTGTGGGGCAAGTAACAGCGCTGTAGAAAAGCAGAGTATAGCTATTTGGAATCCAGCTGGTAGGATGGATGACAGTGCAGAGAGTAAGACTCACAGGTTCGGGGTCATTTGGTCCTCCGATCCAGTCCATATTTACCACTAATAAAGCTGTGGGCAAAGCAGAAGGTATCATCAAAACCTTAAAATGTAACACCATCTACACTCACATCACTTGTGACTCAGAACGACCTACCCCCCAAACATATTTTGGCCCAGTTTGTGTTTTACAAGCTGTCAGCCTGTGCTACAGAAGACACAAGGAAACGATAAGGTAAGATGTTAATCTTTCTGGAGGTTTCTGAGCAGGCATAGAAAATGCAATACTTTGGCTATACAAGATGTATAAATTGTAGCATTATTGTTACTACATATATCTCTGTCATAATAAATGCAAATAATAAATGCATGAAACACTGTACCTCCTATAGGCCCACTGTAACTCCTACGTCATTTCAGGTTATGAATTGCATTGGATTGGTGGTAACGGTGGTAAATTGTTGAAAATTATCATTATTGTGAAGGTAGCACAACATATTACAAAACAAAACAAAACAAAAACAACCATCTAATTTCATACAGGCTTCTGCATTTATTGCAACTGTGCAAATATACCTCTAGATGGCAGCATGATCACTGGTTGTCTCAAATTTCTTAGGGTGCTGTTGTCTTGTTTTTCCTTTCACCCATCGCTCACACACGAATGGTCACCCTTGAGTACACACACACACACACACACGCACGCACGCACGCACGTACGCACGCACGCACGCACGCACGCACGCATACAGAAAAGGTACTGCAGAGCAAGGCCATTTAATTCTTTTTAAGTTAGACTGTGTAATCAATATGTGTATTTACTGGGAACCAAAGAAGGAACTCAGACTGGGGTAATGGGATCGTGTTTTGTGGTTTGTGTATTGCATGAGTACGTTTTGAATGAGTTGAACATTTATCAGTATGTCGAGGGCATCCAGAGAGAAGTCGATTACAGTGATCATATCTGGAGGTCTGGAGAAAAGATAATAGCAAGATATCTAACAGATTCATTTAGGAAACAGTGAAGGCTTTTTCGTAGTAGTCTAGTAAGCTGCTTAGGGCCCAAAATGGGCGACTGTAATGTGTCACTAAAAGTCTAGTGAGTTTCACATGATATTCACAATAATGTGAAACGTAGACTTGATATTTCATGTCAGGGTTAAGCTTAAGGCAAATAGTCAGATGCCACTTTGTTGAATATCTACTTTTTGGCGCTTCCTTATATCAATATTGGACTATCCTAAACAGATAAATAAAAACTTTTCAGGGGGGGAAAAAGGAGAAAGGGAGAGACAAGGGCGAGCGGGAGGAGAGAGGCAGAGGCAGAGAGAGAGGAACAGCATAGTCTTAAAACAATCAACCTAATCCACACAATAGCATGTTCCACTTTAATCTTGGTAAGAACAACCAGCTCCTTTAATTTGAAATCCCTCTGCAGGGTATTCCAGGCCGAGAGGGCAGGCATCATGAAGACTTTCTTACACTGTCTCTGCCTGAGCGTTATCAACAGTGTGCTGAGATGACTTTGGAACCTCAAACTACTGTTCTACATTTCTGTGTTGTAAACCTGCATAAACTTTAGGGAGGCTTCCCCTTGGACTTTAAGAATAAACGTTATACATGAGAATGAGCCTAGAATCCAGTGAACAGTAATGAATGAGTGCCTTACAGGTTGAGACAAATAAATGGTAATTCTTTGAATAAAGTTGTCGTTTCTGTCTACTGAACTCTGTCTGCTCACGCAGTTGTTGTGAAAGAAATGTTTTGTGGTTGAGGGACTTTGGTTTGTCAGGAACTGATTACTAATGCTGCTCTGACCACTGGCTCTCAGCTGAGCATTTTCTTTTGGTCAATGATTATTTAAAATTGATCATGAAAATAAGGGTCTGCTATTGATGAGGAAGACGGGGCAACATTTACTCATCAGTGGTTGTCACACCTGAGGGGCTCTGCTGTATGTAATGCTGCTATTTACTTTGCTGTCTCATATCATATCTTTGCTATTTTACATCAACGTTAAATGCAATTTTGTGAATGATTTATAGACTGCACAAATTTGATAGCTACAGCTGGGCAACATAACTCAATAAGAGGTTTTGGTGTCAGTTAGTAGATGTTTTTAGGAAAAAAAGAAATCGGTGTAATTAAAAACAAGTTTACACAGCTTTTTGTTTTTTAAATAATTTTTCAAGATGTGAATTACATTATTCTTGTCCTTATAAATAAAGCAATAACACATCTTCCTTGTGTTTGTTAGTTTGTTTTGCCCCAGTCGGTCCCCATAGTGCCAAGGATTGAGAGTCTTTGATTTTGCCTGAGGTGCTCGGGCAACTAATTAGCCCCACAGGTTTGATTAAGAGTTCATACTCATCAACATCCACACAGATAATTGGGGTTGATCGCTTTTGGCATGTTCAATAGATTTTGAAAGGCTGGTGGGGATTTGAGCTGGAGATTTCTCTGAAGCGGTTTCAAATGTCCAGTTGACAGAAGTACAGCAGCTCTCCCACCGTTAGAGAGCCTTAAGGTGGCTGATTAAAAGGACTAAGATTTTAAGAGGTTATAACTAGTCTCCTAAATATGAAGTAAATGAAAGGAGAAATGATTAACATATCTCAATGGATTCACTTTGGATATTTTTGCCACTTGACAATGCAACAATTATGGCTCTAATTGATATTTAGATCAATAGTGGCATAAGATACATTTTACAAAGATTGACTAAAGCAGGTTCTTCTTGGAAATGCCTTGTTTTAGATTAACTTTTTCACCAGAGACTCCAAAGGAAAATAAGAATTTAGTGAGAGATGAAGATTTATTCCATGTCTGTGAGACTGGGCCTTAGAGATACTGGTTTTGTCAGCTTCATTGTACTGTAAATTATATCTAATAAAACTATTGATTACATATGAAGTGCAGCCGGGAGGTTTTATGAACACTCACAAAAAGCTTTTTATGCATTGTGCCTATCATAGTAGGTCATGTGTTTATGTGTGAGCTAGTTTGTCTCGGGGGGTCGTTGTGAACTCTCAGGGAGCAGTCACCCACGATTTCGGCTGAGCTTGCACTCTGATGCGGAGGCAGCAAGCAGCTCGAGCCATTAAAATGTAAATTCCCTGCGCAGCCAGTGAGTCCAGGCTGAGGAGGAGGAGAAGGAGGAGGAGGAGGAGGAGGAGGAGGGCTGAGATCTACTCAAGGGTTTCAGAGATGTGTCAGCTTGTCTTCTGCATTTCACATGTTAATCAGCGACAGACTGACCCATATGTCTGCTGCCACAGACATGAAGAATGCCACTGAGAAAAACAAAAACAATCAAAACAAAAAAATGATGTTAGAATGTAATTTATGGGGAATACAATTTATTGTTTTGCCATTTCAGTGCCATTTCATTTGAATATTTACTTTGAATTCAGTATAACCAAGTTTTAAGCACCTTTTTTTTCTTTTTGTCCTTGATATGAGACTCTATTCGTGTCGGTACTTCATTAAATTAGTAAAAGTAATTAACTATCAACATTCTGCTGTGAAACAAAATCATAGCTGTCACTTTTTTACTCTCGGGATGGATTGTTTTATATCTGCTTGGACCAAGAGTTCAAATTCCCAACAACTTCTGTGATTGCAACAGTTTGTCAAGGATGGCCATGGGTAGACATGTTTTCTTCCCCAGTGTTTTGGACAAAAAGCATTTCATTCTCAATTTCATCAGCCTCTGAGGCGCAGCAATCTGAGGCAGATTGAAATGGTCAGTGGTTCACAAATTGGGGTTGCTGTCTAGGTCCCACATTTATGCTCATTATATGCTGATGTATGACATTTTAAAGATGGGGTTCAGCAATCTGTTGCTTTATAAACCTGCTAGCTTGTAAACAAAGCACATAATAATAATGGTTTCTTGACTTGGGGAATGTTTTGTAATTCTGCACCACAAAGCCAAAGAGCACTGATGACATCTGACATCTCAATCAAACACAGCAATACATTAAAAATATTTATTAAGATTATTAAGATTTAAGATTTCCTCACCAGTTCATCCCACTGCTGTTTTCCATCTGTTGCTTGCACCATCACATTTTAATGTCTATTTGTGTTTCACTGTTTTCTGCTGTTGTTCTCAGATGAATACTCTTATATTCTTTGTATTGAGCTCCATCTGCTAAAGGTGTAGTGAGCTGCCTATAATTTGGTTCTTCTCAAAATAGCTTCCCCTTAACAGATGATCACAGGCCCTGTAATTCTGAGCTGAGGTGCCCCATTCTAAGATAAGGGAGCCACTTCTCCTGAGCCTGATTGTCTCTTTCTCTCTGAGGGTTTCAGTGTAAGATGGGGTGGAAAAAAACAAAAAAACATAAAACCAATTTTTATCCCTATGCTTCCTCCTCCAGATGACTTGTCTGGTTTTGAGGAGAATGAGTGGCGACAGAGAGGCTGGACTGGTTGGAGTTGGGGTTGGGGGGGAGGAGTTGCTGATAATCCCTTGGATGCCAAAGAGGTAGTGATACAATACAATGTAGGGGGAAGTGGGGAGGGTGTCTGTGCAGAAGCAGATAAATCTTTAACAAGTGGCAAGAACAAATGGGATAAGAGAGAGAGAGAGCACAGAAGAGCAGGAAAAGACTGGCGGTGGAGGCAGCTGATGAACCAGAGTATGGTGTTGGTAGAAGGCAGCATGTTGGCACGAAAACGCATACCACTATAGGCATCATGAAGATATCTCGTCAACAGGTTTGACACCACATTGACAAGGATGATCACATTTAATCGTATGCTTTTAATTGGATGAAGATTGACTCTCCTTTGTGTGGGCTCTCCTGTCTGTCAACAAGGAGTGCGTGTTTTGTTAGGTGCCAGCAGGTGGCAGTCTACTACTGAGTCTGTCCTCCAGGGGGGTCAGCAGCCTCCACGCATCATGAAGGACATCTCTGACACTTAATCCTCCCTCCATGCACTAGTGGCTGGCTGCTTAGTGGGGGTTACGGGACGAGATGGTTCACAATTAAACTAAAACGGGCCCGGCTCGCAATCCAGCGGAGACCGGGACATGGCAATTAACCCACTAATACAGCAGACCATTAGACCTCCCTCCCTGTGTCGGCAGCCCCGGGGCATACGCTTACCATGGGGCAGTGGGATATTAGAAGAGATAGTTTAATGTAATGACCCATTCAATGATTTTTAGTGCATGGAATGATTTGTAGTAGTTAGCAAGTTTCAACAGCTTTGTATGTGGGTGTTAATATGTTATGGTATCTGTTTCCATCTTTAATTTACTCAGTTTGCTCACAGCACCAAGGCAAACATATTTCTATTCCTCCAGGTGGAAAGAAAGAGGCCTAAATATAATTATTTGTTCTGATTTAAAACTGAAAAGCTGGAAACTAAAAACTGAAATGGAGTCTCAAATTCAAAAGATTCCAAAGGTGATTAAATGTTGCATGTTAATACTTTTTGCCACATGTCAATACACTTTAGGATCTAGATGCTCTTGCACTACGACTGTTAGAGGGAAATGTTGATTAATTTGGCTCAGCTATTCCCTATTCCCTCCCTATTCCCACTGCTCTCACCATAGCTTAGCTGAGGTGGCTTCCCGTTCTCACTCAGCTTTTGGAGAAAATAAATATTTGCTCTCTGTCTGTTTGCTCCTTACATGTGAGATTAGACTCTGATTTATCAGCTTTGATGGTTCGCCCAGAGGCTTCTTTCATTTTCTACTTTTGTGTTTTTAGCTGCGACTGACGGGCAGCTCTCCCTCCCTAGAGCGCTATTCTATTAATCTGTTTAATATGCCATGGAGACACTGGAGTAGGAGAACTGGCAGCTCACTAATGGAACCTGGGCAGGTTAGAGCGGCCTCACCTATCAGAGAGCAGCACCAGGTGGAGGCTAAACGAATGGCTGAGCAGTGGTGTCACTGCACCAGGCGAGATGGCGGGGCCAGGGTCGATTGCTCTGCCTGGGTTGTGACCCTCACACTCCTGACCTTTGTTCACACGGACCTCCAGTATACGGGCCGCCACTCTCCTGTTTTATAGTTGGCTTGTCTGTGCTCCATAACCATCGGCAGAAATACTACGGTGTTGTTAATCTTGCTGTTACACTTGCAAATCTTGTGTGACTTTTTCATGACAATTTATGGAGCCCTTTTTACTGCCAATAATTGTCAGCACCTATAGGCTGAAATGTTACCTTTCTTGTTGAATAGTTGATTTGAATGCACCAGGTTTTGCAATAATGTAGCTAAATATATATGACTTGGGATTTATGTAATAGGGACATTTGTTATTCTAATTATTCCTGCTAATGTACAGAAGTCTGCCAGAAGGATAGATCTGTTATCAGAAAATATATCAACTCTTAAATGCCATGAAACAGTTTTGTCCTTTTCTCTCCCATGTTATACATCAAATCTTTGAAGATATGGTGAGGTTAATGGTTGGTTTAAATGTATAGCTAAAGGTCTTTGTGAACTGCCATGTTGTCGGGACAAATAAATAAATATGGCAAGTATTAATGTCTACAACCACCAAGAAAGTCTTCCCTGAGACACAGAAGACGCCACTACAGTGACCCAAGGGAAGAAGGCTATTCAAGACAGATCACTCTATTTTTTTTAAATGTGAGACATTGAAAGAGATTAAAACTCTGTTTCTTGGACAGGGGCATGATAATCAGTGATCTCTTGTCATAAATTCAAGCAGCACTATCTGAGGACTGGGGTGGAGGTACAGAGATACACCATAATGTAGTTTTGATACTGAGGGGCCTTGACTGAACTCACTGAACTCAGGTAAATGGGAAAAGTATTGATATACTGCTTTTTACATGACAGTGTTTTAGTGAGTAACTGCTCATTACTTCAGTGAAATTGATGGCTACTGTGACTTGTTAACCCCTTTTTGCAGTTAATTTCATAACTGCAATACACATCAAGAGAAAGATGAGTCCTGGAGGAGGAGATTAAAAGTGGTATCATTCATTCCACTTTTAACACTTTTAACCATTTCTTTGTATTTTCAAAGCCTACATGGATTTAGCCTACTGGCTGCAAACATCAGTTTATTACATTGCTTTCGTCATACTCCTGTCTTCCCATCAACCTAGCAAACTAATGAAAATGGAACTTTTCTATCTTCCTCTTTATTCCTGCATTATCAGTTCTCATGTCCGAATATCCTCCAGTGTGCCTGTGCAGCACTCCCTGGGGAGCAACGGCTGATGAGGCAGGCAGCCATGTCATACCGCCGAGACACGGCTCACTGTATTTGTTATTACAAATTGCAGCCTCAGGAAGCCATTTTGCACAAAACAAAGGGTAAACCCTCCACACGCCTCTGGTGTTGCCTGATGTGGCAGGACGCCAAGTCTCCCTCTCCAGCATGTGCAGGGGGTCAGGGTTTCCCTAATGCTCTCAAATCACTGAGACTTCTGTAAACAACTGACTGCTCGAATTAGCTCCCGTCTCGACTTAGACCCACCACTGGCATGGCTTATCTGAGACAGAGGGGGAAACGCTTTTTCATCACTTCTCTTCATTTGCATGACGCACAGATTTGCATGAAGCGAGGCAACCTGGGAGGACGCACCTCATAGCTTTTTATGATGTTGTTCACAGAACTGGTTTATATTTTAAATCTTTTTTTTTTCTCTGGTAAGAAGAGGGGTTTGATTTGTAGACCCATTCAAGAGAGTCTGATATTATTCATTTTTCATGAATTTCTTTTTGAATGCATTGGGTCTTACAACCATGTTCATCATTATATTTTTCAAATAAATATGATCTAGTTAATAGGATATTTTTTGGAATACATTTTAAAATAAGTCATCACACACTACACAGTTACATTGGACCCTGATTGGCAGACAGTACCAGATGTGTTGATTTAAAATGATGCAAACCTGCTGAGTCAACACCAGTGGTTCTCAAAGTGGGGTCGTGGGATGCCCAAGGGTCCCTCAGAAGGTTCCAGGGGGTCCCCAGCAAAATGACGATTAGTTTATTTTCATTTTTTCACTTCATTCACTAGAAATTATTCCAGTGAGAGAATGCATAAAAAGACTGGAAGGCTACAAGACTAATCATAGGTTTCACTCTCACCACTATTCTGACGTCAATAAAACAACATGGTGCCTGGGATAAAATCTTAATGGGGTCCATCACTTAATGCAATCCCTACTTAGGGGTCAGTGATATGAAAATGTGATTGACAGCCACTGTTCTAGATGATATGTCAACTGCTCCAGGCCTGTCAGAATGGAAGGATTAAGGCTGGATTAGGGAGCTGTGCCAGTCAGGACCAAGTCCAGATGTGATGCAGCTGCAGTATTCTGAAGGTGTGTAAAAATTGAAGTCAAATTTTGTCAGGGTCAACATGGTCCATTCTTGTGAGGTTTTGATGTGAAAATATTGTATTTGTATAAGTCTAAATTGTGCATCAGGGTTGCAGCAGAGAAGAACACCCCGCCCCTCCTCCTTGAAACCCTTAGAAGTACAAATGCCACAAGGGAGAAGTGTACACACAGCCATCGGTGCACACCACTGCTCATTTCTTAGCTGCTCATTTCTTTGTAAGCCACCTCATTGTTGAAATGTTCTTGATTAATGTTGATACTCAAACTCTATGGTGTGCCGTACATGATCACTGTAATTAATATTAAATAGAACACAACTCATTGTAGTTAGAAAAAATGGTAGTTGTAATTGGCAAGTCAAGGGAGCAAACATGTGGCTTTTCCTCATTTACCACTCTGCAGTTTGTTTGTTTGGCCAGTTCAGCAGGCCAGCACAACCTCCATAACCTCCAGTGGTGGGTGATATGCAGCAGAGCTGAAATACATAGATCTGTCATTTAGAGTTGGATTTTGGCAAAATAAAACACTCACCTTGCACCCTCTGTTGGTTGTTGTTGGCAACACCAGTCTATGGTCAAGTGAGCTGTGGGTTCATTTCCCATATTGGGGATTTAAGACCTGGAACCAGGTTTTCAAGTCTGCTCCTTTTAATGATTTGTCCACAGATTTACTATCCTGCTCACTGAAAATGAAGAAAATGAAGTTATTTTTTTCTCAGAATTTTAGCCTTGAGAAATGCTTGTTCATGTTCACAAATATTCTCTATCAATCATTAACAACAACACTGTAACATTATCACCATAGTCTCTCATAGCTGTAAATGTGAGACCTTTCCAATTTAACAAGCCTTCACTGCATCCTAAGTTAATACATGTATCAAAACAAGGACTTGAACAACTTGTCTTTTCCTTTATTTCGAAGTTATTTTTGTGGTATTTGTCTCTGACTAGAACTGCAAAATGACATGTCAGGCATGAATAAAGGTAACATTACACCTAAGTTCTGGTAAACCTCTGCCATACCACAACCAGTACCTGCATTGTACAGTGTGGCATTTATATGTCAAATTCTACTGATTAGATTATGCACTGCAAATAAACACATTTTGGTTTTAGAATAAAAATGAGAAATGATTTAGTGGTGATTTGTTTTCCTTTATTTTGAACAACCTTCTTCAAAACAATCAACCACCTACAGATTTACAGTAATATGCGAGGGTCCATATTACTGTAACACTGTAAAGACAAGCCAATGTAAATGTTATGAGCTTTCACCAACGAAACTCAGGAATCACTTTTGTTTCAACAATGGAGACCTGGTGATGCATCCAGTTGTCCAGTTGCCAATTGCTGATAAATAATGTGATGTATTATATACTATAACCTATCACCTTAGTGTTTAATGAGGTACAACATAAATACGTTCAGTGAAGTAAACAGCAGCACATCATTCAGAAATGCTTGTGTCAGGTGATGGAACATTTTTTTGTAAACAGTAAGTGTTTACAAAAAAATGTACATTTAGTACCTTATTTTTGCGTACTTTGTACTAACATACTATTTGTGAGATTATCACTAGGTAGCAGTATTACTATATATTTACATGTGTCAATATACCCAAGTTAATACACTGGAATAAGGCCATTGTAAAGTGAGGTGTAACCATTATTTTCAGCTAAATGGGCAGCTTCTCCGTCTAGACAGGAGTATTTTAGTGGATCTTTCTCTGTTTGTAGGTGTATGTCGGGGTGTGTGTGTGTATGTGTGTGTGTGTGTGTGTATGTGTGAAAACCTGAAATAAAGCTGTGTGTGTGTGTGTATCCATGTGCCTGTGTATCGGTGTATGTGTGCGTGCTTGGGTGTTTGTGTGTGTGTGCGTGTGTGTGTGTGTGTGGCGTGTGCACAGATGTGGTGTGTGTGTGTTTGTGTGTGTGTGTGTCTGTGTGTGAGGCAGAGAGATCACACTGGTGTACGTCTGAGCCTGAGCAAGATA
>OMOV01103703.1:0-14344 GCA_900312565.1 Beryx splendens | reverse complement strand
TACAAAAAGTTTTTCCTCATCGAGTCTAGATAAATCACACTCGTTGTCAAAGGATCATAAAGCAAACCAGCGCTGGAGTCAGTTACGTTATGTGGATCAACTTACAGAGTGCTGAACGGCGCTTCTGGATGTAGCATGTAGCCGCAAGTTACAGGTAAATTTAACACAGTCGCTGTTGTTCTGTATTCAGAGTTGGCAAAGTCCGATATAATATTCTGTCAGAAAACAAAGTCAGGTTCACCAAAGCACCATGAAGTTTGTTGCAGCGAGCAGTTTTCTGTCTGTCCCCCTGACAACCACCAGACACCGGCGGTCATGCTTCAGCAGCCTCCCCCGGCTGAGGGGCGTCTCTCCGGGCTGACGCTGTTACAGCTGCCCTGGTCCTGGAGAAATTTAGCAGCTTAGCTTAGCTGCGGCTGAAACGTCGCTCCCGGTTCGCTTCCTCCGGAGTTGCTGTGTCTGATTCAATAGCGCAATATTCAGCCTCATGTCATGAAACTAGTTTTTTTCCAAATATAGCCTACTGATATTTTAAAGTATTTAGTAGTATGATATTTTAGTGTCTGCTTTTCCCTATCACCAGCGTAGCATGGGACGGGAGTGTTTTGAGAGACTCACATTTTACCGTCCGCACCAGTGCAGAAAATACCGAAACGTAATTTGTAGTCTTAGGCCGATCTCCAAAGTCCGCCGGATGACGCGTTTCGCGTCACCCGGTGGACTTTTGCAGGCAAATGAACGGGAAGCTCTGGGGGCAGACAACATGGAGGGACGTTAAACATTGTTCATTTGCATATACTATATTGTAATGATACAAAGCTGGTTGGAAACGGGCAAAGCCTTCCTTTAAATCAATTGCTGATAGGGAGTAGCAAAACGGAAATCTATATGAAAATGCCATGGATTAAACCCAACAACATGTCGGCTTATTAGACCTGTGGACCACAAGGGTAATTCTGCCTGTTATAATAATATATTTTTTGCTGTTGACAATATGCAATATGGATTTTACATCAAAGGATTATCATGAGGCAAAGGAAAATATTGCCCGCTTTTAATTTTGAGTCTTTATTAAAACATGCTAACTTAAACAGGAAAAACACTCAGTTCACTGCCCCAGTGCTTACACTGTTTCTTGTGTATGTTCTTCCATACATGAGGAGTGCGTTGGAGAGGCTATCTAGGGGTTAACAGGGGAATTAGCTTTGCTTTAATTGGTCGTTTTGACAGAGGAGGGGCTGACAGGTTGAGAGGAGGGGCTGTCACTGGCTGATTTATATGTCGTCCCGCGCCGAACACGAGGTTTCATTTCCCTAATTAGAATCTCCCTTCCCCTCATTTCTTTTCTCTCTCGTTCTTCTTTTGCTTCACCTTCTGCCACCGTCTCCTCTCTTTCTACCCTGCCTTCGCTTCTGTCTTTGCCCCCCCCCTTAACTGTCACCAGTATAATGTGAGTCATAACAAATTAAGTGTAATGGTAGTCATGACAAATTAAGTGTAATGGTAGTCATAACAAATTAATTAGTTACACCAATACGCAATGAAAAACCAGTTGTCATGATTAATTAGCGGCATTAGTGGCCACATGAAATATCTATTCATTGATGAGGAGTGATTATTGTCACTGTCAGTGTGAACAGTCTCTGGACTTTCAGAACTAAGAAGTCCTTTTTGCACCGCTCAGCCCTAATTTAACCAGCCTCTTAGCCTCTAAGGTTTCACACGCTGAAAAGAGAAAACCTTCAGTCCAGTTTGAGGTTATTAGACCTGTTCTGGCTCAAGTTTAGCCCTGATTTTGCTGGGTTAAAAATGGAATTACAGGGCTTTTTGGACTAGTGTGAAAAGGGGATAAATTCACCTTGGGGCAAGTCTTAACATAAGAGAGAGGATAAACCTTGGTTACGAACAGTGTGATAAACATGATATTCTTTTACTGTTGAACAGGCCTGAGCCCAGCACACTGAGATGTTATGAGCGGGAGGAGCAGAGAGTGGAGAGCAGTAGAAAGGAAAGGGGGAGTATATGTTAAGTGTAATAATTTATGAAAAAGACAGCAGTCTGTCCTACATGGGATTAAAATCTCCCAAGGTCACAGGTCTAGGATGTCACACAAATGCATGTGCATGCATGCACACAGTGTATTGACAAAACACTCACACTCACACACACACACACACACACACATGCCTGTTCAGTTACTGAGCTGCTTGTACACCTGCTCTAATGCCTGTAAATTAGCACCTAATGATGTGCAGCTATTTACTTATCCATATCAGTTCCACAGCTGCTTGTGTTCGCACACGCACGCATGCACACACACACGCACACACACACACACCTCTGTTGTGCCAAAGCATGCGCAGGCAAATAGCATGGGATCAATCTTTTGCTTGCTCCATCTTTTACCGCAAGTTGTCCTAAAGCAGAAAGTGGGTCAGTGGGAAACAGATGTGAATTTCCCTATGCTGATTTGGCTTCAGTAAGATCTTTTTTTCATGCCATTTGTTGAATGTAAACATTCTGGTAAAATGAATGTGTTTAAATAAGACGATGAGTTGAACAGTTGAGTTGGCACAGTACACACACACACACATATATGAAAAATGAATACCTTAAAAAATGACAGAACATATGCAAAAGATGGGTTGGTTGTATGCTTGGTCAGGTTCAACACACTGCTCGTCTTAACCCTCTTTTCGTACATGTAGGATAAGTATAGTGTGTGAACACATGTTATTTCAAGTGTTCAGCTATCCACAGATGGTGCAAGCAGAAGCCCATTTTCCACCTCCCTCCTCATCTCCCCTCCTCCCTCCATTCTTGCCTATTGACGTGATAATGGTTACAAATTGATGAAGCCATTGAGTGTGCCAGTGACACAAGGGTGAGTGGGGACACAAACTCACCACCACCCAGTAACACTCATTAATCAGACCTCTTCAAACCCTTATCCTTCCGTCCAGACTGCCTGACTCACTGAAGTAAGTTCATACTCTCTGTCTATTCCTGTCTGTGGTTGTTTCTCCCTGTCAGCTTCTTCTGTGTTGTTGTCTGTCACTGTCTCCGTCTCTGCTTCTCAGTATCACTGCATCACTCACCCCAGTGTATATTTGTTATACACCGAATGTACTTTTCTGATGCTTTCAGAAAACTTACACAGGTTAAAATGACGTTACCGTCCTCATAAAAGCTACAGTCTGAAAACTAAACTCACACACAGTGACAATGTCTGAGACAAGAAAAAAAAAAAGGAATAAGGAAAACATCTGAAATGTAACACTCACCTTTATAAATCCTTGATTCCACAAATGTTTGAAAACTGAGCCAACACTTGATGTCATGGTCTAAGAAAGAGTGACAAAAAGACCTGCAAAATTTAACATTCACTTTTATTAATCATAAACAGGCTTAAAACATATTCATTAGATAAAGGTGAAAATATTATTGTAGTACAGCTCAGCTACAGTTTAAAAACGTAACGTGGATTAATGTGATCTGGGAAAGACAGGAGAAAAGAGAAGAATGACCTCCAAAATGTGACATTCACCTCTATTAATCCTGTGGAAGTTAAAAAAAATTGATTTTCCCCAAATGACAGATTGTCTGTTTCCGGTCTGGAGGTGTGCTTTCATTTAAATCACAACATAGATTTATGCCAAAGTAAATCACCAGGCCGGTGGCCAATGTGTTGCCATGCACGTCCTGAACTCCCCCACTCAATAATGAAATCAGCCTTGACGCTGTGACAGCTCAATACAGTCAATGCAATCAACTAACTGCCAGCTCACACAGGACTTATGTGTAAAGTATCGCTGCTGCCTCGTGAAAACCTCATAGCCCCAATTTTTTGAGGCTTTTACTTTTTTTTGCTATAATATAAAGCTAGCAGAGCCTGTACAAACCTATTCAGTGTTGTTTAAAAATACATGCGTGTCAATGAACATTTTTTACATTTTTATGCCCCAGCGGTGATACAGGCTCATTCATTTCAATGTCATTACTGTAGAGATGGTGATAGCAACCATTGCCACACCAAGTGCTGACAAAACCAATATACACTGGAGATTAGTCATTGACTACAAATGGCATCAGAGTGGATGGCTTAGAAGACTATAAGCAGAAAAAATCTTTTTGCCGTTACGTGTCCCAGGGGAAGTATTTGGGACAGGCACAGAATAGCGCTAATTAAATTGCAACAGTGAGGCCAGGATATGACAATATGGCTCATGGTCTATTTGCTCATGAGGAGGAGAGGTCACTTATAAAGATTTGGACTGAATACACTACATTAAATCAAGAGAGAGAGATTTGCATTTTGAATTTAGAGATTCATAAGTTCACACTGAACTTTGATCTTATTGACTTTAGATGGCAGTAAATCTAGGACCTGGCACAGGCCCTGGTCCAGGTGCATAAAGATGGCAGCCTCCTAGTTTGATTGGTTTGACATCATTGGGCTCATTTTGTCCTCCTGTGAAAGACTCTACAGTACAAAAAGCAGTCAGCATCGTCATATAGTTCCTCACCTTCGTGCAGGATTTGGCTGCTTTGCACTGTGGATTGATGTCCAGCCAGCAGGCAGCCATCTAGAAGTGCTGGTGCTTTTGATTTGATTTGTTCTTCCTAGACAAGATGACACTATCTGGAAGAGAATGCAGTTAAAGTCCTGGCATACGTGAAAGCCTCTTCTATCACTAGGATAACTAATAACTAATGCGGGAGGGGCAGCAGTAACTCAGGAGGTAGAGCTGTCATCTGGGAATCGGAAGGTTCCCGGTTCGAGGCTGGCTCCTCCCGGCAGCGTGTCGAGGTGTGCTTGAGCAAGACACTGAACCCCTAACTGCTCTGATGAGCTGGTTGGCGCCTTACATGGTTGCTGCCGCTGTCGGTGTATGAATGTGAGTGTGAATGGGTGAATGTGAGGTATTCATTGTAAAGACTTGCAATTGATTGGTACTTAATAGTGTCTTAATATTTTTTCATCCATGACCTCTCTGACCACATCTCATCTCTGAATATCTGACATCATTTCAGTATTAAAACTAGTTTATTAGAGTACAGTCAACTAATAGTCAAAGGATTTTTCAGACTGGGAATTTGAGGACAGCCCTAGAATCCAATGCCTCCTCCTGGGAAGTTGGTGAGAGCTGGCTCCACAAACTAGACTTGACTGCCCCCTAGTGGCTATGCTGTAAAACTACACACACACACACACACACACACACTTGATAAGCAGTTTCACGTTCAAACACTGGAGTAGTTAAACAATTGGATGTCTGGAGTTTGGTTTAGTAGTGATACAGCACTAGATGAATAGTATGTGTAATGAAAGACGAGCTGGTCAGGTGCCAGATAAGCTGATCCACATTATGCTGATCAAGAGAGCGATGGTGGAGCATCTTGAGATAGCATTTAAACCAAACAATATGTAAAAAAAGTCACATTCTTACGATGGACAGATAGAGAGAGGGAGTAGAATTTGCTGCAACATTTTCAGGCTGTGAGGCTTGCAGAGAATACAGAGACCGTGATACATGTTTGGGGACAATTTATTAAGCAACAACACAGAAGGGCTCAACATTATATAGCCTACAAACTTGCAGGTTATTGTGCAGTGGTTTAGCTTTTTGATAAAACTTAAATTAGTCAACAGGTACTGTAATGACACTATGACAAAAGGTCAAAAAGTAGAACTTCAACAATACAGTAATTAGTTTCAAACCTTTTTAAGTGAGGCCAGGATTTTGGCATTTAAGTAAAATAATAAAAATAATGAAATATTTCTTAATGTGTCGCTAACAAAAATGTTTTTTCAATGAAACAGATCAATTTTGTTTCTGAAAACAACAACCAGCAAATGAATGCTGAGCCTGTCTAATATTCCTCTCCCTCCTCATCATCCTCAAAAGAGTCGATGCCCACCTCTTCATAATCCTTCTCCAGGGCGGCCATGTCTTCTCTGGCCTCTGAGAACTCTCCTTCCTCCATGCCCTCCCCAACATACCAGTGGACAAAGGCCCTCTTGGCGTACATGAGGTCAAACTTGTGGTCCAGACGGGCCCAGGCCTCAGCGATGGCTGTGGTGTTGCTCAGCATGCACACAGCCCTCTGCACCTTGGCCAGGTCTCCTCCAGGAACCACTGTAGGAGGCTGGTAGTTGATGCCCACCTTGAAGCCTGTGGGACACCAGTCCACAAACTGGATGCTCCTCTTGGTCTTGATGGTACTGATCGCCACGTTGACATCTTTGGGAACCACGTCACCACGGTACAGCAGACAGCAGGCCATGTATTTACCATGACGAGGATCACACTTCACCATCTGATTGGCTGGCTCAAAGCAGGCATTGGTGATCTCGCCCACCGACAGCTGCTCATGGTAGGCTTTCTCAGCAGAGATGACCGGGGCATAGGTGGCCAGAGGGAAGTGGATACGGGGGTAGGGCACCAAGTTGGTCTGGAACTCTGTCAGGTCGACATTCAGGGCTCCATCAAAGCGAAGTGAGGCGGTGATAGAGGAGACTATCTGGCTGATGAGGCGGTTGAGGTTGGTGTATGATGGGCGCTCAATGTCAAGGTTTCTGCGGCAGATGTCGTAGATGGCCTCGTTGTCCACCATGAAGGCACAGTCAGAGTGCTCCAGGGTGGTGTGGGTGGTCAGGATGGAGTTGTAGGGCTCCACTACGGCTGTGGATACCTGGGGGGCTGGATAGATGGCGAACTCCAACTTGGACTTTTTGCCAAAGTCGACAGAGAGCCTCTCCATCAACAGAGATGTGAAACCAGAGCCAGTGCCTCCGCCGAAAGAATGGAAGACCAGGAAACCTTGGAGACCAGTGCACTGATCAGCCTATGGAGACAGAGAAACAATTATAAAGACTGACAAAAAAAAGTGATTTCAATCCATGATTTAGGTCTTTACTGGTGTGTATGATTATGACAGAAAAGCAAAAGGCAATATATTGCAATATATTTCACAAACATGAAGTAGCACAATAGTAGTAAATCTCTGACCACCCCTAGTGCCTCACCAGTTTGCGGATCCTGTCAAGAACAGAGTCAATGATCTCCTTGCCGATGGTGTAGTGTCCTCGGGCGTAGTTATTGGCTGCATCCTCCTTTCCTGAGATCAGCTGCTCAGGGTGGAAGAGCTGGCGGTAAGTTCCTGTACGCACCTCATCTGGGAAAAAGAAAAGAAAAGCAGAGGGTTGAGAAAACTCATTTTTCTGTAATGGGAAGTGTATTTAGTGGAGAAAGCATTTATATAACAGTATTATTGCACAGGCTCACTGGACCACTTCATACCTCACATCCGCGTGGTGTGATGCTCAAAGAATGAAGTGGAAGTTGAGTGGTGTAGTAACAAGGGAAAAGGGACCATTTTAACAATACATTTACATTATGAAGTAAGCCTCCTGTTGACAAATATATTGCAGTGTACTTGCAATATATTGCAAGTACTTATGCATGTTTCAGGGCCCATCAAATTCATGCAAAATGTTGAGGATAGATTAAAAAAATATATACTGGTCTCAGTTCAAAACAAAGGCTTCTGTTCTAATTTCTTGAAAAACCATAAGATACAAAGTTTTGACCTCAACGGTGTTCAGTTTGATTATTGAGGGTGGGCTGTTCTTTTATCAAAGGGGGGTGGATGGCTGGAATGTTGTAATTTTCTCTCAGTTTTCACACAAAATCTCTAGTTTGTATCTACAAACACTACAAGCTCCACTACAGAAACTACTGACCAATGACAGTGGGCTCCAGGTCAACGAAGATTGCTCTGGGGACATATTTCCCAGCCCCGGTATCACTGAAGAAGGTGGTGAAGGAGTCATCATGGCCTCCTATAGGCTTGTGGCTGGGCATCTGGCCGTCCGGCTGGATGCCATGCTCCAGACAGTACAGCTCCCAGCAGGTATTCCCCATCTGGACGCCAGCCTGGCCCACATGGACGGAGATGCATTCACGCTGCAAGAGAGGAGGGGAAATGGTGAACAAAGAGAAGGGGAGAGGAAGAGAGCAGGGCAGAGGTAAAGGAGAGAAGAAAGGGTAGAGGCAAGATAAATGCAAAAGAGACAAGGAAAAGAGGCAAGGTATGGAAGGGAGAGGACTGCATAATCACATTAGCCACTTAGAGCAGTGAAACCAGTGAAGGATGTCGACTTTTGCTTTGCAGGTTCTTGAGGCAAAACTTCTTTTTAAATGATTCTACCAATGAATTAGGATTTTATACATTCCAGTTACAAAGGTAATACCCAAAATCATAATTTTGCATCTCTGCCACTAGGTGGAAGCAAAGACTTAGAGGGAGAAAGAGTTAAGGGCGTGAGGAAATATCAGGAGAGATTTGCTGCAGCTGTCATTGGTTCTCATGTGACCATGTGCAGTGAGGACAGAGCTAAAATGGAGGAGCAGTGCAGAGCAGAGCTGTGCATTTTACATTCAAAACATTAAGATGACCCATTAAAAAGGCATACTGACAGTTGTGTAACTTCCCAAAACATACAATACCTTCCTTACCATTGTAATGGTAGCCTATAACTATAATAATATCCATATGCTGAAAAAAAAGTGTGTTAAATAATTTACTTGCCAACATATATTTATACTTATTAACAAGAGAATGGAAGGTTCATCCCAAGATGGAATTGTAATTGAAACTTCAGGTTTTAGAAAGCCAAATGGTATAAAAATGTACACATTTTACAGAATTAAAAGCAATTCTGATAAAACTAGTTGGTGTTCAAATTGTACATTTAATTATTGTATTTGCATTAGCCTCTCCCTCTACACAAACAAATATTTGCCTAAAGACATGACTGGCTGGCTATACAAAACAGCATGCGAGTATTTAAGCTTTGCTTCTGTTCTTGTAGGTTACTTGTCTTCATGCCGTTTGTCTGCTGCTATTATGCTTGTAATGTTTAACTCTCAACAGGACTACCTGGCTACGTCATGGTTAAATGAATAAAACCTATGCTAATATCATAATCAAATCTAAACTGGATTTGAGTAAAAGCTTTGTTAATCCATTCACCTGGTCCTTGAGTATTGCTGACCACAAGAGCCAGCCTGACTGACCTGAATGTACTGCCTTATGAGGGGCATTGATAGCCAAACCAACCAAACACTTCTACTCTAACATTATTTAAATTACAGATTGCATCACTGATTTCCAAGCCTCTAAATATTTTTATCTGGTCTGGTGTTCCTTCTCCATCTTGGTTGTTTTTTTTTACAGTTTTTCTCAGTGGCTTTGGTACATTTCTCAAATCATCCATAACATTTGCAAAACAGTAAGTGCATTTCTCGAAACAATTCGTAGAAACAGCATCACACAATTGATTAGGCGATTGAGAACATGGTCCACAATTGTGGCCCTTATTTCATTGGGAACGTTACGTGCCTATGTCCTTGGCCTCTTCCTCTGTTTTGCCTCCCTACCCTTCCACCATGCAGCCTTACTCCTCTTCTTCTTCCCGGCTGTTGACTCCGTTCATTTCCTTGTTGTTCTTCCATTGTCAGACATTGTAACACTGTGTTGTGCTCTGTCTATATATGCTTGCCAATTGAAGCTTCATGAGATGCACCTCTGAGCTATTTTAGAGAACTGGTTGATCATTGGTTGATCTAACGCTTCACACATTCCCCTTCATTGGTGAAAGCCAAGATTCACCTGAGAGCAATTCATCAATTCAGGATACATTTACAAAAAAGTCTAATAGAAATGTATAGAAAATAACAAACTAGAAAATATGCTTGACAGATTATGACAACTGGTTCAACCATTTTGCATGTAATGACTTACACAATGAATGCCTAGATGTTTTGGGGGGTAAGACTATTCAACAGAGAGCCAATATAATACATTTTGATCAACATGACATAAGCAATTGATAATGTAGGAAACAGCAGACAAGTGTACATAATGATTTGCATGAATGTGCCAAAGCATTTGCAATTTGTTCAAAAGAAAGAGAAATTGCCTTTACGATGTGCACAAGTGACTAGATGATGTGGAGGTTGAACAAGTAGTTTTGAGAATTTCAATTCTGATCTGAGAAATGTACCAAAGCGACTGAGAAAAACTAATAAAATGACACTAATTATAAAAGTATGTTATCTACTCTGTCAATTAATTTCTGTAACTCAATGAAAGTCCACTTTCTATGGATAGTTTGTGACCTTCAGTACTTTAGCCAGTAGCCATGTTAGCATTGAATGATCTTCAGAATGTGTTGAGCAATGTCACCTATCTAGAATTGGCTTCCCTATGCTTCCTGGTGGCCTACAATGAGCTAATATTGACATACAACAAATACTATTCTGCCCCGGTACCACCCAAAATCCAGAATTTCGTGTAATACTGCTTTGTAATGAAATTCAGTTCCAGAAAGGAAAAAGTTGAATTGCAGGAGACAAAAATGTTCCAAAACTGTTGGTACTTTTTGTATTTGGTCTGTATCATACGAGTACATACCGAGACTTGGGCCCATATTAAAAAGGGAGTGGTCTAAAATCATCAGCCTTACTCTCTGTGCAGCCTCAACTTAACCTACTAATGGGAAACAGAAAACACATACATCAGTAAATAGAGACACAGTATGTCAGCAGAGTGCAGCGATAAGATGCAGGGGAAAGCTGAAAGCTCAGCCATTCTCTGCATACCACCAAGACAAGGTCAACTTTACTGTAGCTTAGCTCTGCACTCCTTTACATGAGTATATGTGCGTGTGTGTATGTGTGTGGCCAGGAGGGCAGATAATTAGGACAGCTCCTGCCCCACTGGTGCCTCCCAGCATCAGCTGCTACAGCTCAAACAGGTTTTAAACTATATCAACACCAACAGTAGCCTACATCCTTACTCTGCAGGCCTATGGATGGAGCTTTACTGCTCCATTGTTTGGAAATTGACTTCTGGGTTTGGTTAGGTAAATACTTCTGGTTTCATTCAACCATTTTATGTTCAGTTTGTTCATGTTTAACAAGGGGGCTGGTGGGGATCTTGCAGTACCATTCTGCCTATAGTTCTCTAGTTTACGGGTAGGAAGGGCATTTCATATTTCATGACAACAAGGGAGATATTACTCCATGTTCAAGCTGTCTGACAATGTGTCAGTAGCTAACAATGTGTTTAGGCACCACTCCATTCCTTACACAAGCGTTTCTTAAATTATGGGTCATACGCCAAAATTAGACACCAGCCTGAGTCTGCTGCAGCATCAAATGACACACCTAACAGCTTTTTCATTAGCATCAGACCAAAGGGAGCAGGCAAGAGACTAGATGTTTGGAGCATTGATTGAAATAGGCAAGCACTGTTAAAACCACCTCCTCAATCTTTATCCACGTGTACAAAAAGGGCAACCAATTCTAGACCCCCCACCAAGCACCTTTCAACCCCTATTCCCACCTCAGTTCATGTCAGGCTGCTATTTTTACCCCCCACCCCTCTCCTGCTGTCTCTCAGAATGATGGACACGAGAAGGTGCTGGTGGGTGAGAGACAGCAAAGGGAGAGAAAGGAAAGTAATGTGAGGCAAGGGGAGCATGGGATGGGGAAGTCTAAATAAAGGCAGAATGGGAAGAGATATGATTGGGATCATGGGGAGCCTGTATCTGCAGTACTTCATAGCACAGTTCCTTCTAGAAAAATGATCAGTCGAAGCCATCAAGGGATGCGAGAGGCAGCATGTGACAGACAATGCACGCCCTAAGTCTTTAACAGTTTGGTGCTCAAACATCCTGTGTTTGGCCTCCTGTGATGTCACCGTTCTCTCTTGTTTTTCCCCTCAACAGAAAAGGTGACCCTGCCGTCAGTGTGCGTAGATTGGCCAGGTCAGCAGACTTCTATGCAGCAGCTATTTTAGGGTGATGTCCTGCATGCTAACCTGACACCAAGGGCGGTAAAGAGTGACTGGCATTCCACACAGCAACAGTGGTCACTGGCAAGATGAATATTTAACCTACTATATGTGTAGCGCATACAATTTCCTTTACTACCTAGACCTTTAAGCTATAAACAATATCAAACATACCCAGAGTACAGCCATTCCCCTCATTTACAGCAGCATGAGAATCATTTTGCTGCTGAGGTTCTGAGGTAAACTGCAACACTAAATCATTTTAACACCACTGGTGTCTCTCTTTCCTCTTAAAACGTCATGGCTCAGCTCAGTGACACAGCATTCTGGAACTGCTGCAGCTTCACTATGTGAAGCCTTCCCCTGTCCCGAAAATCTGTCAGGGTGTGGTCCGCATATGAGGGGGTGCAAGGGGTGTGCCTGCAGGCTCCAACCACACGGACTTCCGAGATTACAGTCTTGTGTGTGACTAAAACTATACTGTACTTCCTTGCCACAGACAGAGAGCAATTTGTTAAAAGCTTTTTCGGGTCATGAGACATGGGGGCAGAGCAGAGTCCTTAATACCCCACAATCACAGGACAGAGAAACAGACATAATATTCCAAAATGATGAGGTGATGACAGACAGTGATTTGATGGATACAGGTCCAGACCTAAACTGGCCTGTATCCAGAGGACTATGAGCACTAGGCCCATATGGGAGAGCCGATCTGAGAGCGGTTTAGTTTATGGTCATGGGACCTGACTTGTGATGCTGGGTCAATCTCATTATTCAAGTCTTTTAACAATGAGACTGACTGACAATGAACTCTGATCTAGGCTCACTAGTCAAATCATAGTCAGTATGATTATAAGATTTAAATTAATAAAATCTCTTAGAAACTTTCACATGACCTAATTTTAATTTGAGAGATGACGGCTATTTGATCAGGGCGTGTGTGTAGTAGGCGAGTGTGCTCAAAATGTGTACAGTTTGTTATAATGATACGCCATCGTTTTTTATTAGGAGTGCTGACAACGCTAACAAGCTGGGTTTATACTATTTGTGTAGTGCAAACAAAACACAAGCTGTGTGTGTTTCAGTTGTATTCATAGCGTTGGCAAACACTAAATACACGAGAGACGTGTAAAATGTCAGTGGATCATTTTAATGCTAAAACATGTGTGCGGGCACTGTGAGATCTGGCCACAATGGCTGCAGGCTACAATGAAAAAGACTTTGCCTACAGCCCACGTATTTGTTCCATCTGTTAATGCCAGATGATTTCATAACTCTCACAGTTGTTTTAGAGGACTTTTTCTGGTGCTTCCACACATGACATGACATGATTAATATGTTTTGATAAGCCTGAGTGCTTAACTTTGCATCTGGGACTCCAGCTCCTACATTTGTAATCACACTCTCAAAAACGTTATTCACCTCCACCAGTCATGATCCAATCAAGATGACATTCAGCTATGAAGCAAGGTTATCTGTTTCACTTGGCAGGGATTAGTTATTAGTCTCATTTTACCCCAAAAATGCCTTTGCTTGCCAGGCATATATGAAAACAACTTAAATTGTTATTGAGGTCATTGGGTTTAAGGAGTCTAGCCGCAGTGACAGTTCACCTTTTCATCTGCAGAAACGGGTGTGTCATTCCTGCCCTACAGAAATGCATGTCAGCTCTTGACTCAAACTGAACTGACTGGCTGTCTGATTGACGTAAATAAGACACACCTAAACTCCTTTCTGACACATTTGCCACACACCTCAGCAGCCTTCATGCTTGAGCTGACAAGTGGGCGTAGTACAATAAGGCATTTCAAAAATGTTATTAAAATCTGAGCTCACACACTTGGGATAGTCAAGCAGAGCATTTTAACCTAACTAAAAAAAATAATCAACCTTTACTATAAGAATCACAGGATCTAAATCCACATCAAAGGTAAATCTCTTCAAAATGATTTCAGCTGATATCTTTTCTCTCCTGATGTGCTGTAAATGTAGGTTAATCTTCTTAAACACCTGCTCATCCAGGCCACCGGCCAAATATAGCTTGGCTTTAAAGCCAGTCAGTCAGTGAAAGATCTATTTCTGATGCGTAAGGGCTCCTACAGGACGGAGGGAGGCAGCCTGGTGCTGCATTGCACCTTTCATCTGGCCGAGCATTTCAGACATGCAAATAGGCCTACATCTACACAGCGAACAGTCGCTGACGCGGATTGAAAATGCTGCAGGTAGGTTATAGCTATGACATATTCAAACGGAGCTTTAGAGCGGAAATTTTTTTTCCCCAATTGATTAAATCTGAAAAAGACGGACACTTACCATTGTGCCTTAAACGTAGAAAAATCTTCTTTGATATATAAAAAACAACAACGTCTGCCTTACAAATGGCTGGTTTGCGCAGTGTTTGTAGCTTCTCACAGCGGCCGTCAATGTGGTCGAGTGAGTAAGTAATGCCGGTGGGCAAGCTGCTGTCTTGCTATATTCA
>OMOV01103690.1:0-10884 GCA_900312565.1 Beryx splendens | reverse complement strand
GTTCGCGCCCCCGTTGTTACCGCCGGCTTGGTCGGGCGTTCCTACAGACACAATTGGCCGTGTCTGCGGGGTGGGAAGCCGGATAGGGGTTTGTGTCCTGGTCGCTGCACTAGTGCCTCCTCTGGTCGGTCGGGGTCCCTGTTCAGTGGGGAGGGGTACTAGGGGGAATAACGTGTTCCTCCGCACGCGCTACGTCCTCCCGGTGAAAGTGGCCGGGCCATATCGCTCTGTAGCTGAAGAGTGTCCCTCACCACAACAAATATCACAGAACTTGTACTCGTATGTGAACTGGGACTGAACAGTATGAGTTTTCCCATACTTCTCCAGGCCCGCATGGGAACCCTGCCCACTCTACAGTCATAAGCACACACACATTCAGACGTACGAAATGTGGAGAGATAAATGAACCATTAGAACGAACTGACTGGCCTGCCAACAAACACCTCGATGCATTTCACATAACAGGAATACATACAAAGCGATGATGTTCAACTCGCTCCCTTCACTTCTGTAGTTCTGTTTAGCAAGTCTTCTACATTTTTACGAGTCAGGAGCCAGGTAACTGAAACCTCTGAGAGAGATGTGGTGCAGAAGGCCAGAGCCGCTCTCAGCTACTCTCTGAGGTTTGACCTGATCTCCTCAGGGCGCTGCTTTAAAGTGACCACACTTCACCCCCACTGTAGGTTACATAATATGCACATGTAATGATGTGGCCTGTTGTGGTGTGCAAGGCTTTTTTCCCCCCACTGTAATGACTTATTCTTTCTTAGCAACTGGTACTTGATGTTGTTGGTCTTGATGTTGGTTTGAATGGCATATGATGTCATTTGCAAAGTATTTCTACACCTCATCTACAGACCAGATTTTCCTTATGCGACGATGACGATTTGAATTGAATTTCTGTTCCAGCATCCATCCCAGAGACAAGCAGGACGTAGCGTACAGACTGACCTTGGGAGCAAGGGCAGTGGCTTATAATGAGAAGAACGTGTCCTTCCGTGGGCCCTTCCCTAGCCGGATCTTGATCACTCAGGTGTATCTCAACATCACCTACGACCAGACAGTCTCCGTCACCCCCTCTGAAGACATCTTTGAGGTAAGGCTGGCAGCAGTGTAGTCAATATGGTTTGGTATTTCTTTAGGAGACTTAGCGCAGCCTGATGCTCCAGAACCTAATCAGATCATCTCCCCTATAGGGGGAACCTGTGCTGAAAGTATGACGTTTCTATCATGTATTGTTTGAGTTACTGTGTTCACAAGAATGTGTCTACACACAGACGCCACCAGGACAACAGAATAGTCAAGGTGGACTTTCATGATGTGTTTCTTAAGAAATTAAATATGTTCTTAAGGTACTACTGCTTTAGTTGCATATTAAATTCACTATTAAATAGCCGTTAGTTGTAGTTAATGTGTAGTTAATGTGTAGTTAATGTGTAGTCTGATCATTTCCAAGACAAACTGCAAAATTAATAAAACCAATATAAAAGTGAACAAAATGGTCCAATTTCTCTCCAGATCTGCTGCTCAGAGGCTCCAGCACCGTGTGGCCCTCAGTCCCTCTGGGTCCCAGCTCCCATCATGCAGTGGAGTCCGACCACTGTCCAGGTGTCCACCGGCATGTGCCAGCCTACAAACAAAGTAGCTGCCCTTCGATACGCATGGAAAGATTGGCCGTGTGACTTTAAAGCTTGTCCAATCTACAGCGGCACTGGGGTTTTACCTGCACCTCCCTTTAAAATCAACCGCTGGCCGGGCTCCTACAGCAGGAACTGGAGCATCCAAACAAACTAGTTGCCATAAACACACTGCTGCTGCATGCTCCTGCAGGTCTTACGGGACAATGCCGGTGTTTTTTAATGCATTGCTTACTGTCAACAAATCCTATGAAAATCAAATCAACATGCGTTCGCTCTACTCCCGTTACTTCCCACGTACCGTTTTTAGCCGTCAACCCGGAAGTCACTGGCTCCAATTGTAAGCTAAAAACCTTGAAACGCAGCTCACACAGACATAGTTTCAATTTTAAAAATCGCTAACTGTTACCATGAAAAGTCAGGCTGTTGTAGTTATTACCAAATCAAATTCAAATGGGAACTAATTCTTCATTATGCCGGGGCCTATTTTCGGTGCTACGGAGCTACTTTCCTGAGATTGCAAAGAGTTTACAGCCGGGTTATTAAGTTGTTTGAGGAAAAAGTCAGCTGGCCCGGTGCATCGTGATGATGAAATATGCTGCCCAGAGGAACAGCACGGCTCTGTGACGTGTTTTTAATACAATGGAGTTCTATGGCTGCTGGGACGTGGCTGCATTGGGCACCGGCTACATGGACGAGATTTGTTGGCAAAACAAAATCATTGCTGATTTTGTTATTTTCATGCATTGCAATGCATTAAAAAACACCAGCCGTATCCTTTAAGGAGGTGCCTGGGATTTGGCCACAGGTTCTGGGCTTACAGTGGGTTTTTTTTTTTTTAATTTTCCAATCAGGATGGGAAACACCCTCCACCAGTGTAATGCTGCTACGTCTTGGCTAGGGTTGGAAAGTTTGCTGCTCGACCAGTTAGTTAGGCAGGACACCGAGCATCACTTGAAGATTTCTTTGCTTCTATAAAAATCAATCTGTCTTGTAAAAATAATTAAAGTGCCTGGTTTTTCTTTTTTTTTTGCCCCGTGTCCAATCCATGCTGTCAAGTCCAAAACAAAGCCAAAAACAGTATTGCTGCTCTGAATGTAAGAAAAAAAATCACAATATTTTTAACTTCTGATGATTACAATACAAAAAAATGTATTTTTAACTTGCATCATTTGTACATTTAAATATTTGTGTGTGTGTGTGTGTGTGTGTGAGAAACACTATGTAATAAAAGTTCTTTTATCCAAACGTGATGTGATAAATTTTACAGATATTTCAACTGGGAAAAAATCAGCTTTAATATTTATGTATTATGACAGCTACATACCAACAGTTCATTACTTCTGAGAGAGTATGCTGTGTAGAGAAAACCGTTACGTACGGAAGCATGACTCAAGGTTTCCTGTTTTGTAAAATCCCTCTGGGTATGAAAGCCAACGCTAAGTGTCTCTTTAAACTAATATCAGCTGGGGCAGAGTCTCTGACATCCAGTATAGATGTTGAAAAATACTAAAAACAAAAAAAAGAGTAGAGGTGTTGCATGTAGGCTGCTATAGGCAGGTACAGCAGAGAGCTAACTCACTAGCCACGTCCGGTATATTAGCTTCACGCACGGATCCCCGATGGCGTTACATCCTGGGACTTACTATAAGATGCCAACACAAGAAAGAACCACACCACATGCCTCCGTTTCATTAATAACCGGACCGTGTAGGTAGTTTTGAAACTTAAAATGGAAGCATTGTAAATAAGAAGGGAAGTCTTATGAATATTACATGGGAGATGACCTTAAATTTCATCTCGCTCTGGACCAGAATCTCAAGAGCTGAAGTAGGAGGTCGAGGGCTTCATGGTGGGGGAGGTCAGGTGGTGCTGATGCGAGGAGCCGGGAGACTGCGGCGTCTGGCCTGGGGAAAGACGAGAGATGCTTCGTTAATCGTCCGGTGGAGACAGAGCTGCCGTCAGTGTCAGGGGTTGAGTTCTCCTCACGCTGGCGTTATGAAGTGCAGCGTGGTGAAGACGATCATGCAAAAAGTATAAAGAAGTGCTAGAAAATAACTGGACGTTTGGCTATGCTCATACTTTGAAATCCTAATTCTTAACATCGCTCACTCACACTCACATCCTCATTCATTTTATTAACTTAACCACACAACACCGCAGTGTATCTACACACACTATACATTCACATAGACTCCAGTGTAAGTGAACGTACAGTGTGTATAGATTCTCCTACTCGCTGTAATCGAGGTCCAACAACAGAAAAAAGTCATAGGCATAACAAAACAGACGACAGAGACAGGCTAAGGCCAAGCTAAGAATAGAGTCAAGATGGTCAAGGAATCTAATATCGAACCCACCTGTGGCGTGCTCCGTCTTCACGTTCTCCTCAAAGCCCTGGTGTCTCTGGTAGGCCTCGAAGTTGACCGAGGCGTCGTCCTCCGATAGGCTGTGAGGGACCTGTCCGTCTCCAGGCCGACACACATCGAAACGTATCCACTGGTAGCTGTGTGAGCACAAGAAGGAGCCAGTAAGGTCTTAAAACCGTGTACTGGGAAATCTGAACTCCTAGGGAATGGAGACTGTCTGAACCTGGTGAAATGCTGACATGATTGAAATATATTAATTAACGTCCGGTAATTTCCTGTCTAGTTTGCAGTTGAAATAATTGCATAGATCAAAAAGGAAATTCCAATAACTACACAGTTAGAATATAATCTCTTCCGTTTTGGCATTCAGCTTCAGTTTGGAAGTTTAAGCTCTAGGTGAATCAGGTTCCATGACTAATTATAGCTGCACTCTTTAGGTTTGGGAAGGTAGTTTTAACTCTGAAGACTTGGGGCTTGCAGTTGGTCGGCTTAAATTAAAAAGCAGAGCTCCCGCTGTGGCCCTGATGTAACATTTTTTTCCATGACTTTCCAAGACCGAGTGCTTCTGTGACGTGAAAATCTGATTCTTTCCTGGTATGTTCATGTTGTTTTGCCACTCAGAATTGTTCTAAAGGGGTAAACAGTCTGGTTTGTTAGCGGAGCTTACTAACAAAGCAGTCTCAGGTGGAGAGATGTCAAGTGAAAGTCCTGCGGTGTGGTTCACACACCGGGCTCAGGGAGCAGGGTGAGCTTACTTGCTACATTTGCGTGCTCCGGGACAGCTCTGGATCAGGTTCTGGATGGTGGGGTGAGAGAAGCCAAAGAAGTCCGCTCCTGACGGCACGATGTTCGCCACGGACTTGGATCTAAAGGTGGACAGGTTGGATGATGGAATACATTTA
This sequence comes from Beryx splendens, assembly GCA_900312565.1. Taxonomy (NCBI): domain Eukaryota; kingdom Metazoa; phylum Chordata; class Actinopteri; order Beryciformes; family Berycidae; genus Beryx; species Beryx splendens. The sequence continues at coordinate 5,976 of OMOV01103690.1, read as the reverse complement.
AAGGACCACTGTGGAGAATTTAGTGGCGTCAAGCGGAACGGACCTGGCAGAAATGGAATATAATCTTCATTAGTAGGTTTTAATTAGGGTATAATCACCTGAAAATAAGAACTGGTGTAAATAACATTTAAAATCGTACTTTGACAAACAAAGATGGCAGCTATGTTCTGCTCCTCTCTGTTTAGCAGTTGGTGCATAGAAAAAGAGAAAAACACAAAGTGACAGAAACGACTGGAGGAACCTGCCGTCTTGAAGCATGTTTGTTTTTACAACGTACACACTGACCTTTTTTGTGCATTTTGCTATTTGACAAGGCATGGCTGAATAAATATAAAACACTTCTGCCTCTTCTCTGCAAAGGGCAAAATCAAAAGACTTTGTAAAGTCTGCAGTCCTTTTGCACATCAGGCAAATTAAACTACAGAAATAAATGTTTTAATGAAAAAGATATCTAAGGAATAATTTAACATGCTCAATACGAAGTCGGCCCGGGTGAGTAAAGCGGCCGTACCGGACAGATGCGATGGCCTTCAGCAGGTTGGCGTGGCAGGTCAGGGCGGAGGAGGCGACAATGGCATTCTGCGGATCTTCTTCAGGCACAATCTCAAACTAGAGGGGGAAACGGTGAAAAAACTGTGAAAGCTGCCACATCTGACACACCCGGCGGACAAATCCTCCGTTGCAACATAAAGTCCCGTGTGATAAATAAGAGGAAGAGGAATGAGGAATCAGTTTTCCTTTAGTAGAGCATTTAATTAAATGCACATATAGATACATACGGACCATCCGAGTGCCTGCAGTGCACAGCTAATTAATTAGCGATGCTACCAGTTGCTTTTTATGCCTATTAGTATTACAAAATGTTTTATTCTTACCGTTTTACAGCCTGCTGACAGCAGAGACAAACACGTACATTAACACGTCTTGAATGGGAATCTATAAATACACTGATTGATTGGGGGACCGAAGCCTGTTTTAATTCTTTTCTTTGCTCAGTCCCCCCTCCCTTGTGTGTGTGTCCATGTGTACCTGTGGGCCCGTCCCTCCATCCTTGATCTGGCAGGTGTAGAGGCACTGCTGGTCCGGGTTTTTCATGCTGGCGAAGACTCGTGTGCTGCAGAAGCCCACTGGGTAGATGGCACACTGATCATTGAACAACATCCTGTCTGTGATGATCTGGACGGTAACACAAAGGTTGTGTTCGGTAATCAGTGATTAGTCTCAGTATTTATTTGCACAAAAGGGAAAAGTACATGTGGTAAGTCAAACATTAAGAAACTTCTCATCGGTGCACAGTGGTGTAACAAAGCGGTCACCATCCGTGTCAGATGAGCCACTGACCTCTCCCAAGCTGTAGACCGTCAGCCCCCCCAGCACGATGGGAAACACAGGACGCCCAGAGGAGTCCAGAGGGATCGGCTGCACCAGCTTGCGAGATCCGTCCGCTAGCTTTCTCTTCTTAGACATCTTCTTGGGAACTGAAGAAAAACAAGTAATGATATGTCCCCACGAACCTTAGCTGGGAAGACTCACGTCACTCAACTTTCAATATATCTATATGAAAATTATTTCACAGCTCACCTTCCTCCTTTCCATTTTCCCTGCCTCGCTCTCTCCTCTCCTTCTTGGGTTTTTTGTGAGGTCCCTCCTCCCCCGTCGACCCCGCTGAGGCCAGGTTATGCCCCCCAGACAGGCCCGAAGCCGCAGCAGGACCAGAGGTTAAGGCCACCGGTGGCACCGGTGGATGAGAACTGGTGCTGGGTGTGGGCAACAGCTCCCCCTCAGACAGAGACTGGTACTGCAACAAGGACTTCAGTAAGAACCTGGAATGAGAACGAATCCCACATTGTTTTTTTTAACTAAACAACAGTGATATGTACACAAGGTAGGAAATGTAATACCAGTCACCAAACGAATAATGGTAAATTCTGGCTATGACAGTACATTTTTTCTATTCTACCAGCTATTGTTAGATTTGTTTCTACATACTAGGCTGACGGTGAATACAAAAAAAGCTGTCTATGGTATGGTACACCATTTCAAAAAGTAGCGAACAAACAGTATATAGTATGAATAAAAAACACGAGAAAGTAGGACGACTAACTAGGTTTAGCTACTGACCACACCAGTTGGCATAGAAACCAATTATTCTATTCCTCTACCAATTCCTTATTACTTTACAGGAACCGTCAGCATAGCTGGAGCACCGCAGCTCACCTCCGCTCCTCCTTTGCTCTCAGAAACTTCTCCTCCAAGTGGGCGACTTCATCACAGAGGGCTGCGTTCTCCTGAGGGTACACCATCATCAGGACACCCAACACTCATTTAGGCTTGTACTAATGAGAGAGCTGGGTATCGAACGTAACATACTGATTTTTTGGTAACAATATATATTGCAAGGCATCAAAAATCTTCAAACAGATCTGACTTTAATATCAAATTACATCTATAAATGCACAAGAAAGAACTTTACTTCAAGGCATTTAAAGGAGATGTTTCAAAACTAGTGTCATATTTCAACTATCATCACCAATATTGGTTTCCAAAAAATTCTAATAACCAGCCCTAACAATAACTTTCCATGATACTACACAGTAGCCTAATATTTCAATTTTATTGCATAAAAGTTTACTCACAAATATCATGGCACGAGCCGCCTTGCGCAGCCTGAGGTACTTGAGCCGGTACTTTTCGTTCTGGTTCTTGCGCGCGCCTCTCTTCACCTTGACCTTATGCTCCGAGGAGCTGGTGGGGGAGGGGTAGGCAGGCACCGAGGTGGCAGAGCCGGAGCTGGAGATGGTAGTCTGGGGAGGGGAGCCCAGGAAGGACTGGGTACTGAAGGCCTGCAGGGCCTGCTGCCGCTCCTCGTCGGTCTGCGAGAGGCGGAGGGAGAGAACCGGAGAGATCAGTCCCCGTGCGACAGGAGAGCCTGAGGCTTGTGCTGGTTTTGCCTTCAGGATGATGTATGAAAATACAGAATAAAATATAGATGATTAAATAATAACTGATGTAGCTTATACTTTAAACTGCAACACGAAATGAAAATAATTGAAAAAAAATGGACATGAGCAATTCAAAAATAAAATAATTTCTCATTTTAATCCGATTCTACTCCGACTTTATCTCTGCCCAGTCTTTCTTTATGTCTATGACGGGTTTCCCTCTTAGTATGCCACATCACTCACCAACAGTGCAAAGACTCCGTTTCTGTTCTCAATCCTCTTGAATCTCCTGCTGCCTTTTTGTGTCTGAAACATAGTGGGACACTGAGGCCAAGGCATGGGGCTAGAAAAGCCAAACTCAAACCCAAAAGCTGGGGTTGAGCCAAAGCCGAGAGTCCAGTCAAACTTCATCAGTGTTAAGATTAGGTTCAAGCCTCGTGCATCTGAGCACAAAGCATCCTTTACTCTGATTACAGCGCATTGACATCTGCCTCTCTTTCAACAAAGCGACGTAAGTGCAAAGAAGCAGGATGAGAAAACATGGAGAAATAAAAGACAGGAACAGACAGACCTACAGGTGAAGCATGTACTAACTGAACTGACAGAAATGCAGAATGGAAGTGCAATCTATTGTAGTCAACAGCAGAGGTTGCTGTCAGGCAGCATCATCATTCCTCTTACCTCGCGGTACATGACAGCCTCCAGGCTCGACTTGGCACTGCCAAGGAGAGAACACACATAAGCAGAGTTTAAAATGAGCTTCGGAAAGACGACTGTCCTTAGCACTAAATACCAGATAGGACAAGACACCTACTGCGTCACATTTATCTTGTGCCGTAACTATTTCCTCGTCCCCTCCAATCATCAGTCTCCCATGTCATTCAGACTGTCACAGAGCCGCTCCAAGGTATCAGCTGTTTCCTCGCATCCCACCGCCGCCCTGCTCTCCCTCTAGCTTTATGATTTATTGACTACTTTCATGATTCACCAAATAGCAGGGCGGGAATCACGCACAAACTCAGTCTCGATGAACTCGGGCCAGCTGTCCGAATGAATCCCATCTCAGCTTTTATCAAGTTATAATGAGCTGGACAATCTTGTGAAATTCTAATAAGTCCAGAATAATTGCAAGCTGAATAGCCAAAATAGCCCGAGTCATCGTTTCGTGATTTGACTTTCAACAACAGAGATATTCACATGAGCATACGGACAAGCTGATGCGTAGTAATTTGATAGGACTGCTGTACTTGGATTGAACGAGTCCCCTGTCGATGATCCTCTGTTTAATCTCCTTTATATGCATCGGACGTCCAGCCTCCTCCAAGACAATCTACGTGAAGGGGAAGAGAAAAACCCAAACCACTGGTTACCAAACAAAGATAAAAAATCCCTCACAGCGATGACTGATAGCAAATCCTTTTTAATATCACTGTATGGAAATGTAATGAGGAAATCGGAGATACCTGTGCAGCATCGAGCCATGTGAGGTTCGGCTTCTCTGCGATATCACTGGGCGGCTCACTGCGTAAAGAAAAAGGTTTAGCATCATCTGGTGCAACAGACAAATCCTGTGCATGTAGTTTTCATAGAGGATCAAATCTAGCCATTCAAAAGTGAGACCTACTCCGAAAGAATGCCCCTTGATATGAAAGTAAACCCGACTCTGAGGTAATACCTAAGTTATTGGCAATGGAAATCTTCGCTTATAAAATAGCAACATTTTAGAGCATGTATTATTCATCTGCGTTTAAGTAAATATTAAAACTTCTCACGCCGGTGGCTCCAAATGGCAGCTGGATTTAACTCTTAAATCTGAACACCCAGAAGTCCTGTACGTGTAAGGTGATGCCAGTAAACTGCACACAGCTCACCCATGTTTACCAAACCAGCCAGTGTGACGCTTTACACCAAAAGATGTCAAAGGGGGCGAGAGAGGAAAAAGATCTAACGATGAAAACACCAAAAAGATGAAAAGTCCAGTTTTCTCTGGACGGAGCGCTCGCTCACCGCTGTTTAGGAGTCAGCTTGTATTTCACTCTTAAGTTTGACTCGTCACTTCCCATGAGCAGAGACGGGTACATAGACAGGGTGGATCTATGGTGCCTCAATTAGAGGGGCATGGGATACTCTTCTCTATCGCAGCCCCACTGTGATCTAGACTGGTGAAACAGGTGTTCTCTTGCCAAATGCAGCTTTAAGCAATGCGCATGAGTTGAAAATGTCTAAAAGTCTAAAGTATAACACAGCTTTTTGGAATCAAACTTGTTTTCAACAACCTTTCAAGAGTCTCAGAGGTCCCCGACAGACTGGCGATGCTGTCCAAAGCAGGAAAGAGAGAGTAGTTCCCCTGTCCATCTGCCTCCATCTCGGACTCAAACGTGTTGAGTGACTCCATGGGCGACAGGGACGTACCTCTCCCCTGGGTGCTGCTTGTGGACGGCTGGAACATAAACCAGACACTCACTAGCCAACTCTCACTAGCCAACTCTCTCTCTCTCTCGCTACTAAACAATATACGAACAATACTTTGGTGAAGGAAGGACATAAACTTTGAAGTGCGTTTCATTACTCGCACAGTTACTGCTGCTGGGCTTAGCAGGGCAGAAATAAGGCTTGCGTACTGTTTACTTTCTAGAAGTAACATTATATGCAAGTCTTAGGGTTGAGGTTAACACACACATACACCTGGATAAAACCGACAAACCCTACCCCACTCCTCCCAAGTCGTGCTCTGGCTTGCTCTTTTCCGTGTATCATCGGGGAGCCTTCACCTCTGTCCATCGCGTTGTTTACATCACGTCACGGTGTCGGCGGGGCTAACGGCTAAGCGGCTAAAGGCAGCTAGCTAGCAAACGGCTCCGTCGTGAATGTGTAGTATAAGGCTGTGTCTAACTTACAGACAATTCAAATGGCTGCTTCGCTATTTGGACAGCAATTTGGATAAAAGATGAGTGCTGAAGGGGGGGGGGGGGATATAGTGGAAAAAAACCGCACTTTAACAGGAACAAGAGGCAGCCGGTGGGGGGGTTCCCCG
>OMOV01103679.1:0-10073 GCA_900312565.1 Beryx splendens | reverse complement strand
CAGTGGCGCCAGTTGCTGGGTCCATTATGGTCGTGTCTTTCTGTCACGGCTGCTGAAAGAACAAAGGGAGGTAGGACCCAAACGCAAAACCGGTCTGAGAATAATCCGTTTATTCTCTACAAGGACAAAGACAGGAACACGGGAACACGACGTGGACAACCCGAGACATTTACAAAGACACGACAATGAACATTCACAAACACAGAACCTAAATACAGACAAGACTAATGACACATGAGGAACAGGTGTGTGGCATGGGGGAAAGTCCGGGAGCTGATTGGCTGGGAGCAGGGCAGACAAGATCGGGGCTGATGGGAGACAGGTGCGTGATTGAGCAGGGGGAGGGGAAAGTCCAAGGAAACACACGGGCTGGAAACATGACAGACAGGGGCAAAACATGACAACATGACACGACAGACGGATCATGACATGACAGAGACAGGGGCAAAACATAACACAACATGACATAACGGACGGATCATGACATGACAGAGACAGGGGCAAAACATAACACAACATGACATAACGGACGGATCATGACACTAGTCTCCATGTTGAGAGAAACACCTGTAACTTCACCGTGGCTAAACGGCTTGTTATCTTCTGTTCCTAGGCAATAAAGTGATATAGGATAATAATGCATTTTCCCTCGGCAGATCAGGTTGGCCAAGACATGATGCTATTTTGTTAGTTAGCAAGATCGATAGAAAATACCGTAGTTAGTGAGTATATTCAAGTCAGTAAACTGCCTTACCGCTAATCCCAAGAGGTCTTCGGATCCCGACCGGTACGCCACGTTTCTTTTCAACATTTTCAGCGGCGATGGTCTTTGTCAAACAGCGCCGGGTTCCTCTGGACGTCTGTAATCAATTCCTCAGCAGGCAATGTCATCACTGCAGTGAACTACCGAATTCTCCCACCCCTTCCTTTGTAGAACTTTATTTTGATTGGTTGAAAATGTATTATCGTTGTCTCTACACCCAAAAGATTAGCTCTCAGATGGAATCAACAATATAGTCGTAGTTGTAGTTTTGGATGTTTTTATAGTTGTAGTGTGAACATAGACATGCTATTATGTGGCGGAAATCTCCCCTCGATGAGAAATGAAATAAGGATCTTTCCAATCAGCAAAGGTCTTTATGTATTTTATTTAGCAATAAGCAAATAAGAGGTTTACAAACAATCAGATGTACTCCTGAGGAGACACTCCGCTCACGGGATGATCTCTGTCTACAGAATGGAATGACAACGCAGGTTTTAGCTGCACACTTATACAGAAGTGGTTGGCTGCAGTTGCTTCTGCAGGAAGGTGAAAAGAGGACCCCACTCTAGAGCAACGTTAAAAGGGCGTTTCCTGGATACGCCTGTCTGTAGCTTGGTGTCTAAACATGCCTAAGCAAAACACACTCAAGTATGACTAAGCAAAACACCCAAGTACTCTTCATGTTATGATGCATTTGATGACACACATGAACTAATCACTTAATAGACATGCTTAACAGAACACTTAATATGTATGGTAATAGAACAAACAGAACTCAATCAGAGTATTACATGTTTAAGTGGCATAGAATATATGATTGCGAGCAGAAATCATACTATAGGATAAACATAACTTATATTGATGTATAATAAAATAACATGTTAATATGATAAATTTCCCACATCGCTATTTACTTTTTTTTTAATGATTTAAATCCTTGTTATAGTTATCTTTATAGTTGTCGTTCCAGATGTGAATGTGCCTTGAAAATTGTACAAAGTGCCACTTACATAGTAGAGCACTACAATGCAGAGGGCAGTGCGGAGCATGTATTATACTAGGGTGCGAAAGCCAAGAGGAGGCCAGACATCAAGGGCCCGGCTTTCACTAGGTCAACCTAGTCTTGTTTCATCAAGCAAAACGTGGCTACGGACTTTGCCTACTTCATTTTTTGTTGTATGTGTGGCCAGTGACCATTCTTATATCAGTTTTACAACCAAGTATGAATAATAAATTAAGCTATAGGCAACTCAGTGGACCAATGGTTCACCAACTATGAATGTATTTTTAATTTTCCCGAGATTTTCAACCTTTAATTTTGTCAGACTGTGCTTTTCTCCAAGTCTCCAAGTCGTGTTTGGAGGGGGTTTACGCCCTAATGCTCTGTTGGTTAAATTGTGTTGTCCTTTTAGCTTAAATGTTAGTTCTCAGTGGTGAATGATTAACAGTCATGCCTGTCGCACTGCTGGCTTTGTTGATTCACGCACAGAGACCTACATCTCACTGTTAATGCTTTAGTAAATAACAGGTCTTTCATATTAATGTAGATAACAAAACTTGGCAGTCTGGGGTTGACATAGTTCCAGATCCACAGTCTGTCGGTCAGACAAAGGCTTGGGTAAGGGCATCAGCTAAAAAGGCTAAAGTGTAACGTAATGTGCTGCAGCTCTCACGTACATGGGTGCATTGTTTCAAAACCTGTACTCCATCATTTCCAGATAGTGCCCAACAGTGGGCCGGTGTTAGTTTGCTGTAGTCAGGATTTTCATTGCAGAAGAGAGTGATATAGCACCACACTGCTTATTTTCTCACTGATCACAGTGGATGGGTTTTAAATATAAACAGAAAGCAGACTTGGGGAAGAAATTTCCAGAAAATCCTTATCCACAGACAAGAAGAACATTTATGCTATTTTACATATTTACAGCACAGCATGCAGACTAATACTATATGGTTGTTAAAAAATTAGGGAACAACAAAAGTGGATATACACAACTTGAGCAAACAGCCTGACCATTTATTGGTTACTTGTTTTAGTTTCTATCTAGATGTGTTGCTTGTATTTATTTCATAAATGTCCAACAGGCCTGTAAAGTGCTGCTAGGCAAAAATCTTATTGTAAAAAATTAAACTTTGACTTAAATAACATTCAGCACATCTTAAAGGATAAGGCTGTTGTTTTTTAACGCATTGCTTACTGTCAACAAATCCTATGAAAATGACAAAATCAGCAGTGAATTTGTTTTGCCAACAAGTCTCGTCCATGTAGCCGGTGCCCAATGCAGCCACGTCCCAGCAGCCATAGAACTCCAAAGTATTAAACAAATGATTAAAAACACGTCACAGAGCCATGCCGTTGCTCTGGCAGCATATTTTCATCATCACGATGCACCAGGTCAGCCGACTTTTTCCTCAAACAACTTAATAAGTCGGCTGTAAACACGTTTGCGATCTCAGGAAAGTAGTTCCGTAGCACCGAATATAGTCCCCGGCGTAATGAAGAATTTGTTTCCATTTGAATTTGATTTGGTAATAACTACAACAGTCTTGACTTTTCAGTTAGTGATATTTAAACTATGTGAGCTTTATTTCAAGGTTTTAAGCTTACAATTGGAGCCAATGACTTCCGGGTTGAAGGCTAAAAAGGGAACGTGGGAAGTCAGAGAGTAACGGGAGTAGAGCAAACGCATTGTTGATTTTGTTATTTTCATAGGCTTTGTCGACGGTAAGAAATGCCTTCTCCTTTAAGTGTCCTTGTCACAATATGAAATATGATGCTGTCGTATTTTTTTAATGATCATCATACAAAATATGTTTCACCCATGCTAGACCTATGATTATGTAACATGTCCTCAAGTTGGATTTATTGTGGCTTCATTATAGTCTCTCATGTAAACTGGGTTCTCTCAGTAGACTTTATTATTTCCTCTCCTTGCTGCATTGCATGCATAGCTTATACGTCCACTAAACAAGTTTCTAAGTTTTTTCCTTTAGGGAACGGAGCATAAGCACTCCAAAGCACATTAGCTAATGTCACAGCATGGTTTTAATGAGGAAATCCCACACATCAAATCTGTAAAGTGTTATTGCCTCTGTTTTTTTAATAGTTAACATTTTTGCTAATATTACTTCTGTTACTGTGGGAAAACCATTGAAGAGAAGATTACCAATTTCAGTTTAGGTTGTGGCGTTTCAATAAAGTCTCCAAGTCCCCCTTTAGGGCCGGACAGCCTGCCCCTACTGGACCCTATTCTAATATTTTGTCATCCTCCACCTTTGGCAGCTGACTGCAGATTTGTATGTATCTTTTCTATTTTGTTTTGTACATGTGGCATTGAATTTGTTATCAAATGATGTGTCGGATTCATAAGTATTTGAGTTAAGCCTAATTATTTAGATTTTTAGCTCTGATATAGCCTGTTTTAAGCAGATATAGGCAAAATGTATTTTGAAAAAAACATGAGGAGTGCTTATTTTAATTTCTTAGCCATCAAAAATGGAGACTGTCCACGTAACAAGCTAAACTAAGCATGTCACATTTTTTCGGATACCTTTTCATCCAGTGGTGTCTGTAGTCACCTATAGGCTTTAGTGCTCCTGACCTTTTCAAACAGTGGCCTAAATGAAGTCATGCGGGGACCCTACAGAGGCAGCACTATGACCCATTTTGGGTCTCGACCCATAGTTTTAAGAAACGATGCTCTGGCGTTATTCCCCAGGCGTAGGCTATTTTGAGATAGCAAGCAGTTGCTGAGAACCAGTCATTGTTGCTGTTCCTGTGGTACTGGCAGCAGCTTAGCACAGGTCACTTCTTTGACTCTGCTAGAAATAGGGCCTAAAATCATAAGCAGGGCTATTGTGCTGCTCGTGGGAAACGGATTGTCCCTCCACAGAGATTTGAGCTCAGATAGGCTTATTGGGGAACATGTCCACTAAAATTTAGGCTGACTTCTCTTGAATCTTTTTTTTTCCGAGCTTCACTTTAGGCTTGCTTAATGTAGGCTCTGTGAATTGTGTCAGAGTTGATTAACTTATGAGAATATAGTTCCTGAGAGGGCTGTATGTTGCAGTGCACACCCATGAAGCAGAAGTCAGCTATGTTGGCGTTTAGCACCTATGTTGGCGTTTAGCACTGGACCAGCATTCTTTGCTGTGACTGATGGTTATCACTGTAGTTTTTTTTGTGTGCTTTTTCTTGAATTCACAGTGCCAGTTTCTGTTGTCCAGTGTCCATTTTGTGTCTATACTAATAATTTGGGGCACAAACTGGTTCAGATGAAAGTAACCCACAGGATAGGCGTAGATAGACGTAGATCTTTAATGGGATAACATAGCTAAAGACAGACATATAAAGATCACACAAAAGCATAATTTACTCATCATTAAATACATCCTTTAAAGCTGCACTAGACGAGACGTTTCTGTAAAAATACATCCGCATACATGAGCATGTTGGTAAACTTTTGTATAGTGATTTTTTTTTTCTTATGCCAGCATCTTTATCCTCTTTTTTTCTACCTTTCCCTTTTTTCTCTCTTTGCATGATTGACTTAGCCACAGACCATGTAGTAAAGAAGGCATTGACAGTACAGACATGATGAGTTCTCGACTGCAGAATCCCCCGTGTGCTGTAGCCTTTGTGACCGTGCTGGAAGAAGAGACAAAGACGTCTCTAAAGGGGAAGTATGACGCGGGAAGTCAGGAAGAATCCATGTGTTTGTGTGTGTTTGCGAGGACAGTGTATCCGTGTTCTTGTGTGATTGTAGTTGCATTACCACCCCGTTCCCTATGTCCTTCATGATACACTCAGCCTATTTATACCACAAAGCATTTCAGGACAAACTTAGACACGTCAATACTTTCTCCTGCTTTCTTTCTAATCGGCTCTCCAAGACTTCAGAGGAATGTAAATGATAGATTGTCAATGGGGTATGATATTCCCTTCTTTGGTAGCAGGCTTTTTTCTGCTGCTGACAGCGTTTGTATTTATAACCAAGGTTAGGATACAACCTGAATTTGAAACCTTTTTTGTTTATGGTGCTCCATTCAACCTTTTTTCCACCTTAAGTTTCACCACACTTCATGAGTTAGTTTACTAGGGGGGGTTGTGACATTAAATAGCCCAGTAGGGAGTCTTGAGTTCTCTCCCGAATCAACAAAGTATCTTATTTAATCCAACAATTTCCATTCCTTCACCTGAATGGGATTGACCAGTAGCAATTTACATTCTCGTCTCGTGGCTTTGCCAGCAAGCTCTAGAACTGATCCAGGAACTCGCTACTTGGGCTACAAATGCTCGGCAGAACCCGACATTGTTCTTTTCATTGTCATCTCAGCAAACTAAACTACCAGAAACATTTATTCCATCATTCAAACAGCAATGAAAATATCAGAAGCCTTCATATAGCCCCACTGGACTAGCACAGTTTTAAGGGTTGTGGCTCTCTTTACTCACCTAATCATCTCGTTTTCAAAACCTCTCATTTGAGCTCTTGAGACCCGACTCGAGCATTACTCAAGTCTGAGAAATGATTGCAGTGAAATGCCTACCATATACACTAACCATGCCCTGATTAGTAAAAAAAGACTGGCCTCTTTACAGTTTCATAAATAGACAAATCACGTCTATGATCAGTAGCAGCCCTGCACAGTCTGGTACACAGTGCTTCATCATATTCTCAATTTGGTTTTTGCCTGGTTGCGTTTGCTACATTCACAGCAATTAAAAAAAGTGCAAATAATCTGGATCTGTTCACAGCCAAGCTTTTGGCCTGGAACCCGGCAGTAATTTCAGACTCCAGCACTGTTGTTGAAGTAGCTGCTGCTGCTTGAGTTACCCTGTGTGGCCAGCAGCCATGATGGCTCGATGGGCACAGTGGCCTGCCGCAGCACCTTGTCCCTGTGCCACTGCTCCAGACAGTCTAGCGCCTCGGGGAAGGTACTGCTCTCAAACTTATTGGCAAACATGCTGTTCCTGTTGATGATCCACGCCAGGTCTTCCACCCCGTAGATACAGATGTCTCTTACATAACGTCCTGGGGAATGACAGAGACAATTTTGACCATGCAAGAATATATTGCATATTAGGCCTGTTTCTGCTTTGTCACTGAAATGTGAAATAAAAAAATACCAACATTGTCTTTTGTGAAATAATGTTTGTTTTTCATCCACCTGTCAGCAGAACAGTCGGTTATATCCCGTCAGAGGAGAATTTTAATGTGGTGTACAGTGACTTCATGATGAGACAGAGACTTTCATTGAATACAGTTAATGCTGTACTAGGTAGCTGCACACATTGGCAGCTCCGGATGGCACCGGGAGGGAGCTGCTTGAAAACTTTGAACGTCGGTGCTTAGAAATCATGTTATGTGATGCCATTAACGGCATCGCACTCATTTTTAAATCGGTGAGTCCAGCTTTCTCTTGATGCAGTGCTCGCTTACTGCCTTGTATTTTGCCTGATTCGATTTGACACTTTCTGTTGTTGTAGATTTCCTGCTAGTGTCCATACCTGACACCAGAATTTAATTTAGGCAAATAGTGTGAGTCTCCATGGTCTCAGTTAGAGGCGGATAGGTCGTTGCTATTGCAGCTCCCACTGTGACAAGTGTGTTTTAAAAAGCTTGCCTAGTGCAGCTGTGAAGCTTGTTCTTTCCTAAAACAACAGACATCTTTTGTTTTTGAGTTAAATAGTTTATATAAGATTTGTTTTGTTGCAACCTGTAAAAGGTCATTCAAAAGGCAGATTAAATTTATTAGAGCGGACCCCAGATCAGATAAATGTCAGTCCTCCTATCATCTTCTGTTGGGTAAATCTTGAGTTGCTTTTGTCTCTCATCAGTCTGTAAGCCTGTCTGGAGTCAAAGAGTAAAGAGCAGACAGTCTCTCTGGTGTAGGCCAGAGATGGAGGGTAAGATAACGTTAAGAAACGGATATTAACAAATATTAGTTTGTGTATTGTAGTAGTATGTTTGATGCTTAAAATATCCCATGTTCAACTACAAAAAGACACTTTTGTATTTTTTAGAAAAGAATATATGTTGTAATTTCTTCGTTTTTGATTCAGAAAGCTAAGACGGACAGAAAGCAAACAAATGTATGTTATAAATGAGGTGATGGCTTATGGACATATAAATGATTAACAATGAGCGATAGAACAAGACAAATACAATTATCAGGCTATAAAACATTGTGGTAGCCAAATCGATTAAATATGATCATATTTACATACTGTGTTACACTGTACCTTTGCAACCATTGTGTGCTGTTCCCTCTTGATCTCTCCACTTGATTGCCCGGATCTCTCCATCCCACCCTCCATCTATGTGGCTCCCTGGAGCTTCTTGAACCATGGAACCAAACAGAATGAATCATATTCTTGTGCGGCCTAACCTAATAATAGATATTTGCTTATCGCCAGTAACGCAAAATTACATTTATATTCCCCTCGCCAAATACAAACCCAGCCGGAAGAAAACCCATAAAAACCAAACAAAAACCAAACAAACAAAGAAACACCTCCCCAGATAAATCTCTAAAGGTGATTCGTAGGTCAAGTGTGTGGGACAGCTGCTATTATGCAGTGTTTTTTCCCCCTCTTACTCATACTGACAATGGTAGTAGTTAAATATACAGTATTTTTAGGTATTTTTAGGTATGATTAAGCCTAACACCAGTAATCATGACAAAATACAATCATGACCAATGAGTACAGTCAATGAGTCAGTACAAAAAGTAGATTCCTACATTATGATTTACGCATACTTTTACACTGTCAGTTTGACTGTATCTCAAGTCTCCTGTTTTTTAAACATCATAATCACACTAGTTGAGGATTAATACATCCTGTATACTAAGATGGTCCAGAGGTTAGCAAAAGGTCAAGTCAGCAGTAGTAGGAAGTAATCACCACTCAGTGTATATAGTCAGTTTACCTTTTATGTGGTTGAGTGTCACCCAGTAGTGTTCGTCTGGGCTGAATGTGTCTTTGGACCACTCCAACAAGTCATGTGCCTCTGGACTCTTCAGGACAAAGTCTACAAAGTCTCTTGTTAGAGCGTAGTAGGCTGTTCCAAAATACACTTGCAGATTGTGTGGAGGAGGACCCTTCCTGAATCCCCTCCCTATCTGGGCTACATGTGACCCTGTGATCTCCTTGTGCTGGAGTTGTGTCCTATGCCTCATGGCCACAGGCTGCTTGACCCCAGGGGTCATGTTCCTGTCTCTCCACTGTTTGCTCTGCATGTAACGCACCAGCTCCAGGTTGCTCTTGACAGGAAAGTCCTGTCCACACAGGTTCACCACCTTTTTCCAGGCTACCTTGGACCTTGCTAGGTCTTTCATGCAATTCACATCTGCCTGCAGGCGGGAAAACCCAGCATATGTCACTGTCTCGCTGCGGCTGGAGAGGAACGTATTAGGGAGGCAACTAACCAGCCTCTGTACAGCCTCCCGGTACTTCAACGGCGCCTTGGCGTCCACGTGAATGCAGTAGACATTCTGCGGAGCGTAAATAGCCCGCAGCAGGCGCATGAGAAGCTCCAGCTCCTTGTGAACAGTCAAAATGAAGGCTAAAGGGTAGTTCTCTTCCTCAGGGCTCAGAGGTCTGGTGATGAAGTGGAGGTCCCTGGTCAAATTGGAACAGTTCAGACGACGGTTCAGAATATAACTTTCCATCTGATGGAGACAGAGAAAAAATTAGAACCATACTTCTTTTTAATTTTGAATTTTTTTTAATTTTTTCTTTAAAAGTTGTTAGTCCTTGTAACGTTTGGTTTCTCACCACTTTGTTTGCTCACACTTCTCTGTGTAGTACTTCATGTCAAGGTCGGTCTCAAATAGGGATGTCCCGATACCACTTTTTCTCATACCAAGTACGAGTACAAGTACTTACATTTGAGTAATCGCCGATACCGAGTACCGATACGAGTACTTAATAATGCCATTACACTTACACTTACTTTGAAATGTTTTATTTTCATCAGATATTGTTCATTCTCTGACTAATTGTCGTTGTCACTCTCACTCCTGTCCGCGTGCACACAGCGCGAGAGAGAGACGCTGTCTCGTCTGTCCGCGCGCTGTCAGTCTCTCTTCATGTTGCGATATTATCAGTTATGAATTTGTTTTTCACTGCGAGAGAAAATGGACTTGTGGGGTGAGAGCGTGTGAAGTGTAAGTTGCGTGCGTCAGTCAGTGCGTGAGAGTGGGCAGCCCTGTGAACTCGCGCGACATTATTATGTATGAAACTGCCAATCAGATTTATTTACTTAGTAATCGAAGGTGCCGGAGCGCCGTTCCGGATCGTTCC
>OMOV01103677.1:11172-25138 GCA_900312565.1 Beryx splendens | reverse complement strand
TGTATGTTACTACGCACATCTTAGTAAGTGCATTCTCGGGGGACTGTGAACAGGCCCCCGAGAATGCACTTACTATGATGTGCGTAGTAACATACATAACACAGAGCTTCTTTTGCTGTTGTTGGGCAGGCATTGAATTGGACAGCGACTCAGAGGAAGAGGAGGATGCTGAGATGTCCATGAAAGATCGGCTCCTCAGTCTTGTGGTGAGAGTCGTTGGACTGAAGAGGACACCCACAGAAGCTGAGGTGGAGTATAGACCGCAGAGTCCCAGTAAGTGTATCTGTATTGCATACTTTTTTTCTTTTCTTTGTCTCACTTTTTGTATTTTGGATACCAATGATTGCCCTAACTACTAAATACCATCATCATTACATACTATACTACGTACTACATATAATACTACGTTTAATTTACCAGCACAAGGGATCTGATGTAACTAGCTCTTGTGCCATTTTTGGGTGTCTATGTAGAAACGTAGCTTAGATGATAGAGGGGAAGTAGTGGTTAGTGAGAGTGTGACTTCCACCTGGTTCACAACATTACACCCGACATTTCTTATCTCACCTTAGGTCTCAACAATGGGACAGCTGAGCCCGCTAACGTGAAACAGCCGACTCAGCAGTTCTTCGTATAATATATAGATATTTTTTAAGCTGTAAACACTTTTAGTGAAGGGGTAATAGATTTACTCACCTTTACACCTCCAACTTTTATCACTACTTTTCACCCGCTGGTACTACAGTGTCCCTCAAACAGCTGATCTCTGAGACGATGGTGCGCTGGGCCCAGGAGACCGTGATGGAGGACCCTGACCTGGTCAGGGCTATGTTCTCACTGCTGTACCGCCAGTATCAGGGCCTCGGGGGCCAGATGGGAGGACCCCTCTGCAGGGCGTATACCATCAGCCAGGCCTCGGTGGAGGACACCATGGCCCTCCTGGCCTCCCTGGGCCAGATCCGCTCCCTGCTCAGTGTCAGGATGGGGAAAGAGGAGGAGAGGCTGATGATCAGGGGACTAGGGTAGGGAGAAATTTGCAATGCACATGTGATTTCTTCTTTTGACACTTTTTGATCAGTGTGAACTTTGGTCCCTTGTGTAATTCACTGTATTCATTAATTCATGACACCTTCACACATGAAATCTGTGGGAAAGTATTCTCACATTTCTGTCTCATCTCTTCGGGTTTTCCTGGCCATGTACAGAGACATCATGAACAATAAAGTTTTCTACCAGCACCCCAACCTTATGAGAGCATTGGGGATGCATGAGACCGTGATGGAGGTGATGGTCAATGTACTGGGAGAAGGAGAATCTAAGGTGAGATGCATACGACTTTATATTGACAACATGGAGAAAATATGTGTAACCAAGGAAACTAGTCATCAGCTGTTCAAGAGAGCAAATCAGTTTGTCACTTCAGTCATTTGTGAGTCTAGTGCTAGGTACGAAAAAGATTGTCATTAATTTGGCAGTGTGTTATCACCAGCATGATCAGAGCAATTCTACTCATCTTTGTGCATTGCCTCCTACCATTTTATTTCTCATTTTATCCCCTCGCCTTTTCTTCCGCTAGGAGATTACTTTCCCCAAGATGGTGGCCCACTGCTGCCGCTTTCTGTGTTATTTTTGCCGCATCAGCCGTCACAATCAGGGAGCCCTGTTTGATCACCTCAGCTACCTGTTGGAGAATAGCAGTGTTGGTCTAGGTTAGTCTTATTCAGTCGCCGCTCTGTCTTCCTATATTCTAGTAGGAAATGTGTTGTCCAGTTTTGAGAGTGGTTTTTAAAAAGTTGTCTTCTTAGCCTGGAGACTTATTCTTGTTAGTTGTGGTCTTGGTATTTGGTGAATGCAGTTTTTCCAGGGCTGTAATAACAACCATGTGAGGGCATTCAAGAAGTTAACTCCCAACAACCTGATATTATGAATGGTTTGTGTTGTGCTGCTGGTTTTATGCCCTTCTCCCCTAGCCTCTCCATCCATGCGTGGGTCCACTCCTCTGGACGTGGCTGCTGCCTCTGTTATGGATAACAATGAACTGGCCTTAGCACTTAGGGAACCCGACCTAGAGAAGGTGAATTGAGTTCGTATTCTGCTCCCTCCTCTTTTCTTACACTACCTCTGTTTATAGTCTCTATTATATTGTGTACACATAGAGAGCTGTGCTGCACTGTAAAGAACATGTTGTGCCATTGCATTGTTTGCAATGTCTCTGTGTATCCTTTCAGTCAACTCTGTGACGTATGTATGTATCTGTCTGAGTAAATGTTTTGGCGTCTTGGTTCTGTGTGTGTTGGTGGGACCGTCACTGTGTGTGAAGTCATCTCTTCCGCTCTATATCATTCCCTCTCTGTCCCCTCTCCCTCCGCCTGCCTCCTGCATGCTCTGCTGTAAATTTATATGCTTTCCTATTTTTTCATTAATATGCTTTAAATTTTGATATGTTAATATGTTGCCAGATGTGATATGTTTGAGAAACCCCTTTTGGTATACTCTTATTTATATTCTATTTTTTCTTTTCCTGTATCCTGTTATTTGCTAAACGAATCTATAATCTACTCTACTCTACTCTAATCTACTCTAATCTAATCTCCAGGTGGTCCAGTACCTTGCTGGCTGTGGTCTCCAGAGCTGTCCGATGCTGGTGGCTAAAGGCTATCCTGATATTGGATGGAACCCTGTCGAGGGCGAGCGCTACCTGGATTTCCTACGTTTTGCAGTCTTCTGTAACGGTAACCTGTTAGACCTACCCATAAATATAATGATCAAACTTCAAGTGGTAGTTCAAACAATGAAACAGCGAGGCACCACTTTTCAAATCTCAGTTGCTGACAAAAAAAAAAAACCCTGCTTAGAATTACTGTAGGGTTGCATGCTTAAACTGATTAACCAAATCAGTTCAGTTCACTTAAAATCATTATTGTTCCATAAGGGAAGTTTGGTTTGCTGAAAGGGTTTAAAATAAAAACACTTCACAAATCACCACATCATATACCACACAAACAAATATTAGTTGATAAGAGCAGAGAGGAAATCAATCTTTTGCTGCAGTGCGAAAGTAATAACAGCAAAATCCAAAGTCCTTAAGTAGACACATGAGGTTGCATCGTTTCATGTGCAAATTAAGCAATCTAATTGCAGTTGAGATAATTGACTCTCTGGTTCTTCTACTATTGATTTTACTCACTCTGAAGCGGCGCCCGGAGGGCATGGGCTCCAACTCTCCTTTAAGGGCTTGGCAGGGGAGTCAAATGGCATTGGCTCTCCTCAACACATGCCTCTCAATGATTTCAGCTGCGCCTGTAACCTGGCTATCATTTTCACTAAGCGCCTCAGTCTGTTTTTATAGATTTTATTGATTTGCTGTCTCATTTGTGAAAGTTTCTTGAAATTCTGCTCTCAAACTGTATCTGCTCTCACCTCATTCCTCTCTGACACAAAATCCACAATTTCATCCAGAAGAGCGCTGATTTGTCTCCTGTGCATTAACCACAGGTGAGAGCGTAGAGGAGAACGCTTATGTGGTCTTGAGGCTGCTGATTCGTCGGCCCGAGTGCTTTGGGCCCGCCCTGCGAGGTGAGGGGGGGGACGGCCTCCTGGCAGCCATGGAGGAAGCCATTAGGATCTCCGAGGACCTTTCCATGGACGGACCTTCCACCACCTACCAGTCCAACAGAACGCTGTCAGTCAGAACGCATTAGATATTGAGAACTGTTTTTGTGTGTGTGTGTGTGTGTGTGTGTGGCTATCACATGCTTTTAAGTTTGGGGAACGATTCCAAATATCCCCAAAGAGAAGAATTTTTATGTTACAAACGGAAAATAGGTTTGATGCTCTGCTTTTTCTGTCTTTCTCTCTGACAGCCTCAGACTATTGTGTCATGTCAATAAACAGATAGTACTGACAAGGATATTTGGTCTATACTATAAAAATCCTTACTTGCCATCAGTGTGAGAGTGACGGCTGGCTAAAAAGAACCAAACCAAGACCTAGAACATGGTTTATCTCAGTTTTTGACAGCATTTTGACTGTTATGATTATTCCTTGTTACAGAAATATTGTCCAGGACGATGATGATGACCTCGTCCACATGGGACATGCCATCATGACCTTCTACTCGGCCCTCATCGACCTGCTTGGCCGCTGCGCCCCGGAGATGCACGTGAGTGTATTTTCAACATTCAGGACCCCTCCCCAGTCGATACACATTGAGGTCTCAGGGTTTTATTTACTGCCATCAGACCAAGAGAGTCTAATGGGGAGAGACAGAACTGAGGAATTGGGAGGGGAATGCCAGCTTTTTAAAGAATGAGTCAGTTTGGTGCTTTTACTTTTCGACTGAATGGCAGTATGTGCAGAGATGAATAACTAGAAGATTCGACTGTGGTCATTTGCTTGATATTAACGTTCAATGTGAGAACAATCAATATCAGCAAAAACAAAAACTCTTTTCATGAAGTACACTGATGAGGTAAATCCAGATAAAAGCCGTTGTTGATTTCGTGTATTAAATCTATACCAATCGCAAATGAGGAGATCTAGATAAAGAGAAGTAGATGAGACAGTTTATACGAATGACCATAAATAACGTTTTTTCCTCCAATCTCGTGTAGTTGATCCATGCAGGCAAAGGGGAAGCCATCCGCATCCGGGCCATCCTGAGGTCGCTCATCCCAATCCAGGACCTCGAGGGGGTCATCAGCATCCCCTTTCAAATCCCTGCACTGGCTAAAGGTCAGATCGGCCTTTCATCTTTCCATCACTGCATTAATTTCAAGCCGGTCCAAAGAAACCATTAGTTCTGTACTGGTTTCCCTGCTGTGGCTGCTTATTAAATTCCGGATTGATTTTTACGATCCTTTTAATTTTTGATAATGCATCAAATGGTCTGGCTCCATTTCATATTAGTAATTATTGACCCCCTGCAAAGCTGCAAGGTTACTGAGTGCTTTTGGCCAACCTCTGCATCTCAAAACTCATCTTTTATGTTAACTGTTGTTATTGGTTTGTCTTGTCAGAATTTACTTTTGTGATTTTTCTGCTTACTTACTTTCCCCGTATATAATTTTCATTAACTTTAATTAAACCTGTTAACTTGAAAGGACCACAAGCTGTGTAATGATTTGTCCTTGATGGGGTTTTCTTTTTCTTTTTTTAACAGAGAGTAAGTAGCTGTAATCTTTAGCTGTAATTGAGCCATGTATTGCATTGCATTTAATTTGAGATCTTGGATCCAGAACCTTTCCCAGTTAGTGCAAACAAGTTCAGCAATCAATCAACTTAGATGAGAGAACGTTATTTCAAATCCTGCTCTTCTTTCATTTGTCCAGATGGTACGGTGGTTGAGCCTGACCCGTCCACTGTGTTCTGCCCAGACCACAAAGCCGCTATGGTTCTGTTCCTGGACCGGGTCTACGGCATTCAGGACCAGAGCTTCCTTCTTCACCTGCTAGAAGTCGGCTTCCTGCCCGACCTTCAGGCAGCCGCCTCGCTTGACACAGTGAGCAGACACAAATGTATTTTGTTGCTGCAGTCGCCTGCTGGAGAGATCCAGTGTAACATCGCAGGAGTGACTCACGGTGACTTAACATCGATCCAAGCTGTTTACACCATCACCGATGGAAAAGAGCCTCCTCTCTCCCCATGTTTCCTAGCTGTGACTCAGCTTTGATTTACCACACTGTTACTTTGATTACCTATTGATTATCACCACTTAGGGAGATCTGCTATGCTGTTTCTTGCTACCAGGATCCCCACTACCACTGAAGTGACCAACTCTGACTGACCCTACTGGGAAAGCCTCTTAAACATGACTCTGATCAACTGTAAACCTGCACTGACATAGGGCTCGGTTGGCTGGATTAACTTCAAATCACTGGTGTCTACTAAGAAATTAATCAGTTTTGTGTGCAGTGTCACTTTGGTGATGAACAGTATTGTGTACCTCCCTCCTAACTGAAGTAAATTTTTGAGTTTGAATCCATGCTTGTGATAGACATGTTGTAGTCTGCACTCATGGTCACTAAGGCAGTGCGTCACGGCTTGACACAGCTTTCTAAACCTCTTTCAGAAAAAAATATCTCATCTTAGTCTCCCTCCATAATCAGACCCTGTCTAAGCTGCCTCTTTTCCTCCTCGCAGGCTGACCTGGGATCCACTGACATGGCCCTGGCCCTCAACAGATACCTGTGTGCGGCCGTGCTTCCTCTGCTCACCAAGTGCTCAGCTCTGCTGTGTGCTGCAGAGGGCCATGCTGTGCTGGTGGATTCTCTCATCCAGGCTGTCTACCGTCTCTCCAGGGCTCTGAGCCTGACCAAGGCCCAGAGAGACTCCATCGAAGACTGCTTGCTGGCTGTCTGCAGGTAGATTATTTCGTTTTAACGTGTGGAACCTCCTGGGTGAGGAGCTCAACTCCCAGTGTGGTTATTCATACTAAAAAATGTATGCTGCTGCTGTCTGCAGATAGGGGAGATTAATTTTTCATTAACACTGTTACATTATATATGTTATGATACCATGGTATTTTGGTAGTTGAGGTTTCTGTAAGGTCTGCTCTTTTAATTTCTGAGTTATTATGCCAAAGCTAATTCCATTATATTATCAGATACAGGGAGTTATTGCTTCCATTAGCACATTTCAAATAGATAAATCAATGTTTGTATTTAGTAACAGCCTGTCATTTTTGCCTCACAAACACATCATTGGTTTACAAGAGAAAAGAGGAACAACTGATTCTTGCTAATTGAAGCTGGCACAATACATTCTCATACCCTCTCATAACATTTTATCAATTTCCACCCCCTCTAAAGTACAATTTTGCCACATTCAATTACAGCTTACCAAATTCAATCAAAATGTTAACAATTTAATTAAAATCTTGCCTATTGCATCTTCTTGTTAATTGTCTGTCTCGCTCATTCTTCTCAGACATGATTATCATTCATAACATCATTCGTTGTGTGTGTGTGTGTCTCTATTTCTGCACTTGTTGGTGTCCTCAGTAAACTCCAACCATCCATGATGCAGCCTCTCCTTCGACGTCTCGTCTTCGATGTTCCCCAACTCACAGACCACACCAAGATGCCACTCAAGGTGGTTGACCACATTGCAACGTATACATGAAAATATATAGACGATATGTACACAATATTATACTGATCCTGATTATACTGATGAATTTCATCACTACTTCTGCACAACAGCTGTTGACCAATCACTATGAGCAGAGCTGGAAATACTACGGTCTAACTGCAGGACAGGGGGACCAGGGCTCGGCCTCCGAGGAGGAGCTCCACCTGTCTAGAAAGTTGTTCTGGGGGGTGTTCAATGCCTTGGCAAAGAAGGTAATAAAACAAAATAAATACCACGGCCAATCTCAAGGTTTTATTCAAATGATTTCAAATAAGAATATTTCCCTGGAGCAGCAGAAAAGTTGCAACAGATTAATAAATATTTCATTTTTTGACAATTTGATCACAGCCCAATCCTATCATTGATTTATTGCCTCCTTTCTTTTTCCATCCTCCTCCAAGCCTGTTTTAGTAGCAGCAGCGAGATGATGATGAGATGAGCATTTGATCTCCTCCTTAAGCGTTCTTTTAGCAGGAACTCTGTGGAAGATGTAACGATGTTGAAACTTAAAGACTGAATTTTTCATATCCCGGTATGAAACCTCCCACCATTACTTACTGCTGGAAATAAGACCGACGTAATCAATATAACTGAATCTCGTCAGAGTTCACTGGAAGCATGCACCGGCATATTGCTGACTGACACTTATCTGACTGATCCAGAAAACATCAAAGAACTGGGTTCATGAGGTTATTCCAGTCCCACATGTGGCCCACATCAAACGGCCTCAGAAGTCTAGCCCACAATCAATACTGTACAGAGAACATGTTATGTAGAGTATAGTGTAGTACGGCTGTGTTTCAATCTTCTTATGCAATGTACAAAGTTTGTTGTGTTTGTTGTACATTGATTGTCCCAGAGGCAAGGATAGCTGGATATGTGCCCCAAATATTATTAATGTAATTTAAGTTAAGGTGTGGGATATATGGCATGTCCTTTTAAAAAATATATATTTTTGGCCTGTAATTACGGCACCCTTATTGGGCCTTTCAGTGTATTTGCAGTGGAAAGACGTATCATTCCGCCGTCCAAATCGCACCAGCAGTGTTTGAGATACCGCACAATACTGATGAACAAATAGATGAACAAGCGTTGTAGCACGCCCCTTGGGCCAATCTAATTTTGGGGAATCCGGAATGCAGTGGCCAGAAGCATTGTTCCCTCATTATTCCAGCATTTTTGCCAAGTGGTCAGTGGTGGTGTCTGAGATTGAGTCTGAGTGCATGTGATGTAAGGACAGATAAATGAACAGATCGATGGAGAAGGATTATAGATAACTAATGAACTAATCTAAATTTGAATCTTTGAAATCCCTAGAATACCTTGCAGAATATATATAACCCATTCATACTTTGACCATTTCATTGTCTGCCCTCGTCCTCTGACTCCGTCTCCTTACTGTCTTTCCTTATCTCTCCCACACGTAACTCCCACTCTACAGCCCTATGAGCCGGAGTTATTCAGGCTGTGTCTCCAGTGCCTGGCCGCAGTAGCCGGGGCCCTGCCTCCTGACCACATGGACCCATGCTGTGTGTCCCGGCAGGAGAGAAAAGGCTCCATGGACACAGATGGACACTTTGACCCCCACCCTGTAGATACCTCCAAGTAAGCTACTGATCAGGGAGATTTAAAGATAATGGAGAAAAAATGTGCTGAGTATACAGTGCCTCTGGATACTCAGAAGCCAACCTCTCCCAAGATAAGTGGCATAGATTTATGGCCAAGTATAAGTTTTAATTTGGTCGACAGAATTTGCCTCAAGATTAATTACACTTAATGCTTGCCTTACGTGATGAAAATGTTGTGTTTCATAGGGGCGTGGATATGAACATTCATATTCTTGCTGAATCATGCCCTTATTAGTCAACTATTATTGCCCAAATTACCCAAATTTGTTACTGTAGGCTATGTTAACTGAGCTGAATTATACATTTTATTTCCCTGTGCTAGCGTGACAGTACCAGAGAGACTGGAGTTCGTAGTGAATAAGTATGCGGAGCATACTCATGAGAAGTGGTCGCTGGACAAGGTAATACCTTGAAAATCATCCATCAAATCTTAGGGGCCTGTTAGAGTTGGCAGGTTGATGTATGATATCCTGGTTAGGACTATGCCACTTACACTTCATAGATAATGAATGTGTGTTTGGCAGTGTGCAAACATCGGTCTGTGTTGTGTGCCCTGGGAGCTAACAGAAGATTAGCCTGCTGTCTACATATTTTCTAATGTATGGTTTTGTGAGTGAATCTGTGTGTTGTCTCTGTCAGTTTGCCAACGGCTGGGTTCACGGAGAGCAGCTTTGTGAGAACACCAAGGTTCATCCTCTCCTCAAGCCATACAGGGCTCTGGCGGAGAAGGTAAAACACAAAGTGAATCTGTACTGTGTGTACTTCGGCAAAGAAAGCAATGAATTGACAAATCCCAGAGGCACTTGCATACCAAATTTGGTGTATGAAATATAAAAAATTAAAATGCCTCTGTTCATGGTCTTGGAATCGTTTCCCCATTGCCTTTCTTACAAAACTCGGGTGTGTGGAGTGAGGTTGTTAAAGTTTAAATGCTACTGATCACATTCTTTGAATAATTCACTCTTTGAATGCAAATCCTGGCAAAACGTTGGGAAAATGCATTTTTACTCACTTCAAATCAATAAAAACTTGATGAGGTGCATCTCATTTCATTTAATTTTCTCTGTGAATAGTTCTTTCACTTTAGTTTGTTTAAATGCCTACACATTTTTCTAATATCCAAAAAAACATTTCAAAGTTGTTTTTTTTATCCTGCTACGCTATAAATGTTCTATTATATTTTCCCCTTTGATCACATACTCAGTTCAGTTTTATGGAATGATTCATACAATTGTATGCAAAAGTTTGGGCACCTGGTCAAAGTGCATGCCACAGAGAATTAAGTAAATAGATGCTGATCCAGCCTCTACATGGTACAAACTTGATCATAACATCTTTCTGGAAATACAATACATGATTACTTTTTTGCATTTTTCAAAATAATAAACAAAAGTGAACATGGCAATTTGGGCGCCCTGTCAGTTAATACCTAGTAACACCTCCTTTAGCAGATGGTAACAGCTCACAAATGTCTCCTGTAATCAGCTAAAAGTCTTTCTGTTCTTGCTTTTGGAATTTCCCCCCCCACTCTTTGATGCAGAACTCTTGTAGCTCAGAAATATTCTTTGGTCTCCTTGTATGTATCGCATGTTTGAGATCTCCCCACAGTACTGAGACGGCCGTTCCAAAAACCTTCATCTCTGTTTTCTGTAAGCGCTTCATAGTTAGATGCTGAGGTGTTTTTGGATCGTTGTCTTGCTGAAATATCCAACCGCGTCAGTGTTTTGCCTGGCGCTGATACACTAGCTTCTGGGATTTGTTGATATCTAGTTGAATCCATCTCCCCTTCTCCTCATACAATATTTTCTGTTCTGTTGGCTGCCGCACATCTCCACCCCTGTGCTTAACAGTTGGCAAAGTGCGCTTTTCTCCAAATGCATCTTCTTTGGTTGTGGCAACACAGTTCAATTTTCACTTCAGCAGTCCAAACAACATGGTTCCAAAAAGATTCAGGCTCATCAAGACTTCCTTTTACATGCTTTTTAGACACTGGCTTTTGTGATGAGGTCAAAGAAAAGGCTTTCCTCTGAGAACTCTGCCATGCAGATCATTGTTGTCGTGTAATGTACGCTGTATTGTGGACCTGTAAACAACTACTTCAGTTTCACCTACGTCTATCAGAGATTTTTCTCCCAAACTTTTCCTCGTCTTGCACCGTCTCATTTAACTTCCATTTCTTGACAATGTTTCTGACAGCTGAAATTGCTTGCTGGAATCGCTGAGAGTGTTTTTTTTTTTATAGCCCTCTGGTGTATTGTAAAAGTCTTTTTTTTTCAAGTCCTCAGACAACTGTTTAGAGGAGCTCAGAACAGAACAACAATCACATTCTGACAGATTAGATGGTATGAAGTTACTTCAGATTGATAGTTCCACTCTGGAATTGTCTTCACCCAACTAAGTGAAGCCCTAACAAGTCAATTAATGTTCACAAACCTATGCATGTGCCATGTTCACTTTGTTTATTATTTTGAATCTGTTATAAATCTGAATACAAATATATAAATATCCAGGACAAAGAGGCTTACCGCTGGGCCATTAAAGAGACACTAAGGAGTATGCTGGCCTTTGGATGGACCATAGAGAGGACCAAAGAAGGAGAGGCATTTGACCTGCACACCTGTGCACGCAGGATCTCTCAGTCTGGACAGGTATGTGTACCCTGACTGAGGCCACATTATGTTGTTTTACAGTACATCTCTTTTTTTATGTGTCTGTACCTGTCGTCCTACTGGGCTTTACTTAATACTATAAATTTGGTAATCAAACTGTTTTTGTCTGCTGTGTAGTTATCTTTTGAAGGGGCATCAACCTTCAGCCCCAAACCTATGGATGTGAGCAGTGTTACGTTGTCATGGCATCAGTGTGTAAGTCATTACATTTGCTTGCTTTATACACTATTTAATTAGGTATACACATTGTCTTCTATGTTATACAGAGTGTATATATAGTGTATATATACACTCAGCTACAGCTGAAATGTATATATATTATACATTTCAGCTGTAGCTGAGTGTCTAATATATATATACATTCAGCTGTAACTGAGTGTATATATATTATACACTCAGCTACAGCTGAAAATCTATTCTATTCTATTCTATTCCATAGTCAATGGCTGAACAGTTGGCTGAAAACTACCACAATGCCTGGGCCAAGAAGAAGAAACTAGAACTGGAGACTAAAGGTTGTAGAACACCTTAAGTACCTTAACACCCAGATACATAATTGACTATAATGTTTTGTTCTCATCTGCGCTGTTCTGCTCTTCTCTTGTCATGTATTGTCTTGTCTTCTCCTCTCTTGAACCTTGAGTAATGTTGTTTTTGTTAGATAATAAAAAGCACAGAACAGTCTTCATTGCATACAAGAGTAATTTGTACTTGACCCATTTCTCTGCTCAGGAGGAGGTGGCCATTCAATGCTTGTGCCCTACGAAACCCTGACTGCGAAGGATAAGACCAAACTCCGAGAAAGAGCCCAGGATGTCCTTAAGTTCCTGCAGCTCAATGGGTACACTGTATGGAGGTGAGATTGAATTTTAAGAACACCCACAGTATCAATTTATGATTGTAATAGTGCAGTGTGTGATGTGCGTCAAGTGGGCAGGTAATGAGGCGTTTCAGGTTCAGAGCCTCCCTCAAGGGTACTGCTCCCATAATATATTTAAGCAAGCCTGATAGCAATCAGACCCCAGGTTTTTTTTTTACAGACTACCTCCAGTTCAGATCATAACCTCAAGTGCAGCACTGTTAGTGATTAAGATAATTGCAACTCCTCTTTGACTCCCCACAGCAGAACATTGTCTTGAAATTATAGCTTATACAATACATAGAAAACAAGATTTATATTTAAGGTTACAGCTAACAAGCCTTAAAAGTAGCAGGGGTGTTTTAACAGCCCTGGTTGATTTCACTCCATATACAGGGAGAGGAAGACAGTGGAGATGGTCTTTCCGGCCTTAGCCAACTCCTTTGGCTACACGCTCCTTCAGCAGCTGCTGTCTCACACGGAGGAGGCCCAGGAACACATGTTGGAGCTGGGTAACATTGTAGTGTTCATGAATGTAAAGACCAAACAAAAATCATGGATATATAATTTAAGGCATAAAACAGTATTGAACAAGATGAACTTTCATCCTATACGTCCCAAAGGTACTGTATGACATTATCGACCTGACAGTATGGGAGTTTTGCCCATGATCACCTCAAATTATGACTGGACCTTGAATCTTCACAGCTGATATGGATTTTTGGAATAACAGTCGAGAGTCTCTTGAGTCTGAATTCTGCAAAGTCACCTTTGAATCTTTTGAGACCCTGAGGGTATTTTTGCTTTCAACCATCTCAAGATGAATCAAAGTGTTGTTGGTTATGCAAGCCTGTCCATATAAATCAGTATAAGCC
Source organism: Beryx splendens (assembly GCA_900312565.1). NCBI lineage: Eukaryota > Metazoa > Chordata > Actinopteri > Beryciformes > Berycidae > Beryx > Beryx splendens. Next base: position 11,976 of record OMOV01103677.1, on the reverse strand, counting down.
TGCAGAGAAAGTCTATAGTATCAGTACAAACAACTTTCAACACAAACAAACTAGCAAATACTTTGTGTACGTGTATGCTAGTTTGTTTGTGGTCGAGTACAGACTATATGTGTTTTCCCTATTTTTAGCATTTTCTTCCCAAGATATTGTAAGAAACTAATTTTATTTATTAACTTTACCTGTATGTTTTCTGAGTTTTAGTCTCTGATTGCATATAGCGCATAATATTTCCTGGTGTTTTTCTTTCCAGAGGTGATGCAAGCTAGAGGACAGATGTCCAAAGGGGAGAGAGCTCCACACCAGCAACCAAAACATTTTTTCCCCAAGGTTTGCCACAGACCAAAACTACATTCAAAACTCAATCCAAATCCGCCCGCTGATATGGAATCGTTGATCTTGATGCAGCCCTCCTCCAATTTCCCCTTTTCCAATGCCATTATCTTAGCTATTCTTTCTCATTTCATTTACGTCAACTAATTAGTTTTGTTGGATGGTTGCCATGGGCAGCCCCACTAAGTGAAAGCCGAAGTGAGAGCCTTTGTGGCTGTGTAATTTATTTAGCCATTTTGGAAATCCATGTGGGCGTGTCGATTGCCATCAGGACATTGATTAAAGCCTCCCACACAGTTCTGCCTCCAAGGAGGCAGCGAATGAAAAGGGTTTATTTCTCATTGATGGGACCCCCTGAGTCAGACCCAGTCAACAAGTCTATGAACAGCCATTCCTCAACTCTACACCCACACCTTCACCCACTCAACCGCACACACACACACACACACACACACACACACATAGATACAAACA
>OMOV01103677.1:0-11152 GCA_900312565.1 Beryx splendens | reverse complement strand
AGGTTTATCTCTCCTCTATCGGACCCCCTGCGTCGGTCGCAGTGTCTAAAGCTATGTACAGCCATGCCTCAACGCTACACCCACACCTTCACCCACTCAACCGCACACACACACACACACACACACACATTTGTATATAGATATACAGAGATCAATTCCTTGATCATGTCCACAACAGCAAATGAAGCGGGAAGTGAAAAGTCGTTACTGCACTGACACCGCTTCAGAGCAGGTGTAATGGAGTGTAAAGTGTTTAAAGAATTTTATAGAATATTTCCTGAAGTGGAAATGCAGTCATGCTCAAACATCTGCTTGGAATTGGTAAACCCAAATATTATCACTTATTAAGCCTTACATAAACTACTGAGCATATTTACTCTCATGTCAGTTGAAGAAATAAATGATAAGGGACATGTGTATAAATTATGTCAGCGCTGATCTTTGTTTTCTTCTTAAGGCACAGTGAAGCACATGTAGTTTTCTGACCTGACCGTTGGCCCTACAGGTGTATCAGTAGTACTGCTCTTGCATACTTTATGCATCCATGCCCATAGCTAAGTAACCGCTTCAACAGGTTGTACTGCCTCTGCTGGAGCAATACCTGAAGAGCCACCGTCTCTACTTCCTCTCCACCTCTCCCTCTTCCAACGGTAATAGGGGCCACGCCTCGAACAAGGAGAAGGAGATGGTCACCAGGTATGGATCACACCCAGCAGAACTTATCTTGATAGAACCAGTACTAGTTTAATGTTACCTTGTACTTTTCCACTTCCTATGATTATAGGCCAATCCCCCAGGCACAGATTTAGCATAATATTTGAGCACATTTTCTTTAAGGTTTTTCATTGAAGAACCCTCTTTCTTAGAATTAATGACTTATTTCTCTTGAAGTCTCTTTCTGATCCTTTGTCTCTTAATTATCTTTTGACTCTCTCTACTACTCTACTCCCTAATCCACTTATCTTTTCTTCTTACCTTCAGCCTCTTTTGTAAGCTTGGCGCTCTAGTGAGACACAGGATCTCACTGTTTGGTAAGGATGCTGTGGAGAGAAAGTTATGCTTACTAAGTCACGAGTTGTTTTCACATTTGTTGTTTGCACATGCTGTCTACTACTGTGTGTCTTCATTCCCATTGTTTTTGTCTTCGAAATGCTTGAGTCATAGTCCGAGATTAGTTTCATCCTTTGTGTGTTTGTGTGGCTACACATGTTTTTGTCTGTGCATGTGTGCTCACTGTATGAATTTTTAATGTGTGTTTGTGTCTGCATGCTTTCCCAGGAAACGACGCCTTATCAGTCGCCAGCTGTCTCCGTGTTTTGGCCCAGTCTCTGGATGCCAGGTAGCTAGATGGCACTGCTGTCACACTCTGCCTAAATCGATCTCCCTGCTCCGCCTGCAGTCACATTAGTGTCACACCACCGTGTCTGAGGATGAGATGACTGGTGTAATTGAGCCACCGATACACTGATGCGATCTAATTGTGGTTGATATCACTTTTAGTCCCTGAGGACAATGCCTCTGTCTGAAGCAGATGTAGTAGCATCTTGCCTTAGCAGAGATTGGTGTCACTTGGACTTTTCTGGATGGACAGAATAGCAACTCATTTATTATACTGCTAGCCAAAAGATGACACCTTTTACATTTTATTTTTCTACACTTCATTTACCATTGTTTCTAGTGAACACACAAACCTCTTGTCATGAAAAAGGCATTTTTGACCCTCTCTAGGACATTGGTGAAATCCGCCCCGGAGTCCATCCAGGCGTCTCTCCGTTCATTCTTTGAGGCAGCTGCAGTTGATGTGGAGATGACGGTGGAGAACCTCTCTGTGACTTTGGCTGCTTTACCCCAGAGTAGGAGTCAGCAGCCCAGAGGAGTGGCCAAGGTCCTTAGCTACACGACCTCCACCCTCCTCCCCGCCCTCACTACCCTCTTCCAACATCTCAGCAGTCAAAACTATGGAGAGGACCTCCTGGGTAAGAGTATAGGCAATTGTGAGAGGAGAAGATCTTTTATTAATACATGTTGCGTGCATTCACAATCACAAAATGTTGAAAATGTTGAAAGGTTGTGCTGCCACTACACTACACAGCGGTAAATGTGGCACTAAATGAAATGTATCCCAGAATCTCAGCTATCGATCAATAGAAGTTGTAATGTAAAAGCTGACAAAATGGAAGTATGACTCCCTGCATCTCCCACAGAATAAATTTGTGCCAGTGTTTAAGAGAATGGGGATTTCCCTTCGGCTCTGCATTGAGACACTCCCTGATTCCAACCTCACAATTGCAACCTGAAATTGACTCCGTTACGTGTGATCAAATCTAGTTTATTTTCACACCATCTGTATCATCACACAGTAGTGTTTATACAAAAACCCAATCCTCCCCTCATGCATTTTCAGTGGTGTCATTCGCGTCCCTCCATATGCTAAGCAGCGGGATGAACAGCTTGCTTCCACACCCCTTAAATCACACAGGGATGTCCTCCCCTCAACTTCCTACCTTCCGCAGCTTGAAACCAGGTCTCATTAACTCTCTCAGTCATGGCCACGGAGCAGCAGTGGCATGCTGTCTCCCTTACTGATCACTTGACCTTCCAGGAATCGTTCATTAATCAACAGCCATCCACCTAGTCCATCTATCTCTGATTGTACGGTGTCAGCTTTCCTTCTCGGTGTCCTTGGCTGTCGCTGAACGGAGGCTCACAAGGGCCGCAGCTCTAAGCATCACCTTGTCCTTTTCCAGTGGGCAGCGTCCAGGTGTCCTGTTACAGGATCCTCAACAGCCTCTACTCTCTTGGCACCAGCAGCAGCGTCTATATGGAGGGGTACTGTCTATATATTGCCATGTGATTTCACAGTTTCATTCATATGTGCAATATTTATTGCTGTCCAGGACAAATATTTATCAAGGCCATGGTTACATAGAAAAACATTTAAACCTGAGGGGCAATATTTGACAGTGACATAGGAAGGGAACTGGCCGGTGATCAGGCACTCCTACACTGAGCTTGGTGAATTTGGGCACTACTCAGTCCCATCCTTTTGTAACTGTGTTTCCATATAGACAGAGGCCAGCAGCAGGCGCCTGTCTGGCAGCCCTGACTGGGGCTTTTCCTGTCTGCTTCCTGGAGCCTGCACTCAATCAAGACAACCCTTTCTCCATCTACAACACCATGAGTGACACCGAGAGAGAGGGTAAAAATCATAGACACGTACACATGCACACACACATCTTTCTCCTTTTATTTTTTTAGTCCTTGAACAGTCCACTCCCCCACATCCCACACCTTTCTTTTCTCAGCCTCTTTTTCCTTATCTTTGTCAGACCTTGGGGTACCAGATCAGGTGGAGGACATGTGTCCCCACCTGCCTTCTCTAGAGCAGGTGCTGGGGGAAGTGGAGGAGCTGGCAGGCGCTGGGGCTGGGGCTCGCCAGGCTCACTACATCCATGTCACAGAGGTCACCCTGCCCATGCTGTGCAGCTACATGTCCCGTTGGTGGTACTGGGGCCCTGAAGGCCAGGCAAACAGCACAATCTGCACCTCCCTGATTCCCCAGCATGCCAGCGACCTGCTTGGCCACGTCCTTCGCATCATCCACAACCATCTGGGCGCTAGCCAGGGTGACTGGATGAAACAACTGGCAGGTAGTACGATCACATACAATATGGTGTGTGGTGTACTGATATAATACTTACACAATAGAATACAGAGCTTTCATGCTTCTCACTCGCCTCCCCTCCACTAGCACTCGTGACGTCAGTTATGTCCCCGCTCAGTTTTCTCCCAGCCAATCATATGCAAGGCCCGCATCGAGCTGCTGAAGAGCCACTTCCTGCCCCTGATGGAGAAGCTGAGGAAGAGGGCAGAATGTGTGCTGTTGGAGGAAGAGCAGATGAAGGCGGAAGGGCAGAGTAACCAATCTGATGCGGAGCTACGGATACAGGAGAAGTTCACTGTGCTGGTGCGAGATCTCTACGCCTTCTACCCCATCCTCATCCCATTTGTGGATTATAATCGGTAAGGCATGCTGCCATGGAGCCGGGGCATGAAGAACTGAGCTGCTAGGTGGTGTGTGGATTGATAGTGACACTTATTTTGCTGTCATTTATATTGATATCAACCCACCAGTGGCCAGCAACTACTGTATCCACCGGGTATTTGGTTTGGTTGGAAAAAACATGAGGTAAACAACTGATAATACATTGTAAACAGTGAAAAATGTAGACAAGTACTTGCAAAACAACAAGAACATTTACCAGTTTTTCTCAGGAGATACAAGGTTTCTGCAGGACAGACGAAACATGCGGGATGAAGAATGGTTATTACAGTTATTATTCCAGGCCCATATTGAGCTTCACAGCAATAAATCCTGTGATAATAATATGATGCGTTGCTGGCTGTCTTGTTTCAGGGCCAGCTGGTTAAAGGAGTCGAACCCCGAAGCTGAGCAGTTGTTCAGCATGGTGGCAGAGGTCTTTATATTCTGGGCCAAGTCTCATGTGAGGGTGACACATAAGAGTATTTTTATTTATTTATCCTTCTCACCACTCTCTCCTCAAACATCTAACATTTGTTTTACACCTATGTTTGCTACAACAGAATTTCAAATGGGAGGAGCAGAACTATGTGGTCCAGAATGAGATCAACAACTTGGCTTTCTTGGTCAACAACAATAAAATGTCCAAGGTTAGCAATACATAATTTTTTTTTTGTTCTTGGAATTTTTCCCCTTTTTCACCCCAATTTGGCTATCCGATTGTTCCCCTGCCTAAGCGGTCCCGGTCGCTGCTCCGCCCCCTCTGCCGATCTGGGGAGGGTGTAGACTGGCACACGCCTCCTCCGATACATGTGGAGTCGCCAGCCGCTTCTTTTCACCCGACAGCGAGGAGGACCTTTTTATTCTTCCAGACATATTAGAAACCATCAAAGATATTTCCATGAATACAGAAGGACACTTCTGATAAGACACACATAAAAACATTTACTTGGTAGAACTTGGATAGAACTTTGCCTGTACAATGCTCATTCACCTTCATGGTTTTCTCAATTCCCAGTTGGACCATGAGAGGAGGAAGACGAAGAGGAAGGGGGATCGTTATTCTACACACACCTCTCTCATTGTGGCTTCCCTGAAGAGACTGCTCCCTGTGGGGCTTAGGGTTTGTTCTCCCAGCGACCAGAGCCTTATCATGCTGGCTAAGAGCCACTTTACGCAGGTAGCGAGGAAATGTGCACAGTGCCTGTGTTAATGTAGTCCCAATCACTAGACCGTCTATATTTTGAATCACAATATAATGACTGTGTTTCCTTGACAATCCGCTAGTTTATGCCATGAAAATGGTGAAGGTAAGCCACTTATGATATCTCTATTGTTTGGATTTAACATTGGTTGTGGATTGCTTTCCACAGAAAGACGCTGAAGATGAGATTCGGGAGCATGTTTGTAATGGCCTTGTACATCTTGAGAGCAAGGTAAAGACAATCATTGTACGGCAAATGGAATCTGAAGCCGCATTATGTGTTTTGTTTTCACTGATGCTTAACGGGTATGAAGTTAATGGAAGATGTTAAGCACATCCAAGAGTAGAAAAGCTTAGTACAGACTTCTCCATTATGTGTATATAAGACAAACACAAAAATGGTCTGTCCATAGCTACACATTGGACTGCCTGAAATGAAGATAAAATAATATAGATAAAATAATAGAAACATGGAGGATTATGGTATCTTTAGGGCAAAGAGATCACACAGTAGGAAACACATCTGCCACAAAAATAACTTAAGCTAGGTTTCACAAATGATGTGCCAACATGAGGGGTTGCCAGGCAATGGTCTTTCAAAAGGAGCTCTGCAGATTTATTTGGTGAAACTGGAAACTGTCTCAGATTTGAAAACTGAGACAAAAATCCTTTGGGTTCAGACCAATCAGGAATTCTACACCATCTACTGTATATAGTGAAAAGCATTTTTGCTTATCTCCATTTTCACGTTTGGCTTTTTTGTCTCTAGCTCAGCTTATTTGCATTTGAGCAGAAATTAAATGCAAATATCTGTACACATTTTCATTCTGTACACATTTTGCATATTCATAAACACGTCATGCCCGAGTACATGTAATTTGTGGAAGGCAACAAGTGTGTGATAGATTTAATTGAAGTGTACTCTTGTAACTTGCAGAATCCAGAGAAGTTTTTTCCAATAATCCCACAGCAATTAGTGACTCATTGTACCAGAGACATGTACCAGAGACACGTGAAAATATGCATGAAATGCTTGTTTATTCATAAATCAGTGATGAAAACACAACATAAATCTGCTTTCTCTCTCTCTCTCTCACATTTAAAGACACTTTCAAACAGGAGGTTGCTCATATTGATGCACAACCCTGGATCCCTCCTTTGTTGGTTATTGAAAATTAGTTGATTAGTTAAAACCAAATATTGTATATTTAGCACTGAGTCTAATTGTTGTTTTTCCCAGAAGCATTCAAACAAAGAAATTAGCAATAGAGAAAAATGATTCAGGACGCCAACTTGATCCCCCTTGTCATATTTGTTTGATTATGCGTTTATTCATTCATGAATTCATTCATGTTTTGTGCCTTATGGAGGATCTTGCCAATCAATATAACTGAATGGATCAAGTTATTGTCCTGAATCTCTTTTCCCATTGCTATAAACTTTAGTTCCCTGGACTGAGTCCCTCAGCCGCCTTTTTTATAAATATTTTTTATCGTATGGTTGAAGTGTCAGCACCTCACTACATAATACATTAATACGTTGTTCCTTTTCTGTTCTCCAGCTGGAGGCCCCAGGGTGCTCATGGCAGGAAGCCCTCTATACAAAGCTCCCAAGCCAGCCAGGGGCCACCTCCGACCCCCAGAGCACAGCAGACAAGATCCTGGGAATCGCTCGAGTCCTTTATCACCTGGACCAGGTGGGCTTAGAGACAGATAAAAAACATTCTCTGTAATGTGCTGGGATAGCTTTTGATTTCCAATCCGTTGGTGACTGATGACATGACTAGATTGCAGACTGCATCGCTGTGAATGACCTTAGTTGATAATCTTACAGATGCAGCATGGTGCAAGCCCTGATTTTACCGCATGCTCACTGAACTACTGTGCTTTGGATTTATCCTCAAGAGGAATTGTTTTGGAAATTCAAGTTTTGCTCCGTTTTCATTTTTTAGATATCAGAAGGAATGGCCTGGGAGCTAGTGGGCTAAGAAACATGAGTGTTTGGAAAACCGAATACTAATTTAGTTGTACTACTGTATATAACATAAGAACTGTAGAATAAGAACTGTCTGCAGTATTATTAATGCAGGATAATTGCAGGACAAATGCATGAAGGAGAACTTCTACAGTGGCTGCCACAAAGAAATAGTTTGTTCATTGGAAGTTTGCATGCACTACCTCATTACACTTTCTACTTTGCTGTCTCGGGTTCAGGTGGAACACCCACAGAGAAGTAAAAATGCTGCGTGGCACAAGGTCTTATCCAAACAGAGGAAGAGAGCAGTGGTGGCCTGCCTCAGGATGGCTCCCCTTTACAACCTACCCAGGTACAAAAACATGACCAAGTAGAAAATATATGGATGGTCTTGTACTGTGCTAATGACTCACAACAGTGCTGTGCAAACCCTCACATTAGCCACAGTGTCACATTGATAGTAAAAAAGTTAAATCATTTTATACATATTCAACTTCAATTTTGCAAAGGTCCAAGGAACAACCTTAAAAATGTTAAGGCTTTAAAATTAAAAGCTTCAAAATGAATGACGCAAGGAAGTAGGAAAAACAATGGGAACCTACTCAAGGTAATCCACAAGTTACCTTTAAATGATATAGATTTTTAGATCACATATGTAATTTCACTGCCGGACCCATTTATTGAGGGCTTTATATTGATCTGCCGATAGACGTATAATACAACCTGGCAAGTGGCATAGTTTTACAACAGTCTGGTGTCGAATGAGTAATATATTGTATTAATTTCACACCAAGAAATTTTATATTCCTTGATCAGAGAAGAAATTACTCTCATTATGTAGGTCAAGAAACACAGAATATGCTGTATGAACTTACAGTGGCACTGTGAGAGTTTAGTCAATACAGGTGTGTGAATGAGAGCTCCGCATTCTGTGGGAGGCTCCACAGTGACTGGGAGGTAATGTAAAACCTGATTAGACTATCAATCATAGCCATGTCAGGAAGGTCCGTGGGCAGCGAAGGCATTAGCTCACGAAACGCCTATGGCTGTGTGTGTTGGTATGTGGTAGAGGAATATTATTTCAGGGTTGGTGTGTTGTAAATTGTGGATTTACATCTGGTGAATATCATGAGCAGTTTGGACGGTATGGCATAGGCCTTGGTGAATTAGTGATAATGGACCTAATCAGAACTCTTTTATAATTCAGTAGTTTCCTTCTGTGCCGTTTCCTCACCCATTCCTCTCCGTTCCCAGACACAGAGCTGTCAACCTGTTCCTCCAAGGCTACAATAAGTCCTGGGTATCGGCTGAGGAGGACCACAGCTGTGAAGAGAAGCTCGTGGAGGATTTAGCTGTAGGTAGTGGTGGAAGCCATATTGTCCCTGTTGTCACATGAAAAGATCCACAGGACTCCGGCGCTAATAAAAGATTTAAAAGTAAAGTAAAAATAAAAGTAAAGGTATAAAAAAAATCATGAAAATCACTAGTGAATCCTGAATTCCTGGTGTAATGGTGCTTTGGTAGTGCTATTTTAGTTTGGATAAAAAAGTCCCTTGGTCTTTTCTCTTTCTCCTCTAGTGTGCAAGTAGATCAGAGTATGTAGGTAGGTTAGAGTAGAGTTGTCAACCATCCTTTATAATACGCAATCATCAGGTAATTAAGAGAAAATGTGTTCCTTAACAAATCAATATGAAAGTTTCTTCAGAGAAAAAAAGAGAATCAAATCAATAGAATGAAAGACAGAGTAAAAAAAAGAGAGAAGGGCGACAGACATACTGTCTCTCAATTCCATGCTGTGTGTGTGTGTGTGTGTGTGTGTGTTCAAGCACATCCCAGAGAGAGAGCAAGAGAGAGGCCTTTAAAACTCATTAAAAGTTCCAGTAAAGATGGATTAAGTTGGTGTCCGTTGTGCACATTATCATGATTGTGTGAGAGTGACTTTATGTGTGATTGTGTGTATAGTGTGCGTGTATGCGTGTGCAAGTGAGCAATCCCCAAGTGTGTAAAGGTTAGCCATGGTTGGCTTTGGATGGCTAGTGTGAGTCATTAATAGAGAGAGCACATTCGAGGATTTACTCTCTTTGGACTGCAGAGAGGAGGAGTGATGGAGCAGTGTGGAGGTGGGAGAGAGGAGGAAAAGGATGTGGAAGAAGGTGCCAAACCAATCGATCCCCTCCTACAACTCATTACACTCTTCAGTCGGAGCGCTCTGACGGAAAGGAGGTGTGTGTGTGTGTCCATTATTAAAGATCACTTGCAATAAAACCCCTATTGCACTTTTATTACTGCTCAGAATCCATCACCAGGAAAGTCAATATTAAAATGGGAGGATGCCTGATTCTTTGTCCAACGTTTGAGGCCATTTTCCCTAAAAGCCTCTCTCTCAGACCTGTAATATGTTACTGTCTCTAGGCTCTAGGCTCTCTAGGCTCACCTTGAAAAGAAGTTAATTGATACATGTGTTGAGTGTTAAAAGTTATATTTTTTTAATGATATTGCTAAACGTACCTGCTTTGACAAACACTAATATTTCATGTCTCCTCTGTCGACAGTAAGCTTGGAAATGACAGTCTCTATAAGTCCTATGCTACTATAATGGCCAAGGTAAGAGGAACATGAAGGATGATCTCATTAATAGTTCTTTATTAGTACTATAGTACTTAGTACTTTATTAATACTATATCATTAATAGTGTTTGTTTCTGTGTTCAAATCACCTACCAAGCCTTTCATGCAGTAGTATATCATTCAGGGATCCACAGCCAACTTCATCCCCATGTGTTCCTGGCTGACCTTTGCATATTCCAGTATATTTCAAATTACTTGACATAAGTAAGTAACGTTTGTTTATTTAGCACCTTTCAGAGAGCAGAAAACAGTAAAAAAAACAAGACTAGGTCAAAACCTAGTATATGGCTGGACCGTGTGTGATCTGTTTATACTAACAGTAAGTCCGCTGACTCAAAGGGTTCTTTTGGGAAAGATGGGTCAACAAGAGTTTATCACCAAAAAGTAATAAATACAAAAGGAAAAATACAATACCAAAACCATAAAAGGTTAAGAAGCTCTAGTGTCCCTTAAACAGCGTAAAAGTCTTTCCTCTTTTCGGAAGACACACTGAATTACACAAGCACACTTATCGAGTGTAGAGCTCTGATTCTGAAATCTGTTAGATTATGAATTCATATATCTCTCTCAGCTTGATTCCAGTGGAATTCGACTGGTTAAATTTAATAGTAAACCTATTCACGATACTATGGTACACTGCCTCCTTGTAAGTTAGCAGTCTTTTATCTATGCCCTTTTTTGACAGAAAATACATGTGTAGAATATAAAACTGCTGATATAAATAAGGGTGCCAACCATCAATTTTTTATTATTATCTGTTGCTGTGGTTGGCTGAAGACCTGCCCCATTGATGGAAAGTCACGGTAGCTGTTGGGCGGGCTTGGTACAGGAACACAACTGCTTTGGCTGTATTTTTGGATTGGTCTGTACGTTATGCGCTTGCTGTGGATTGGTCCTTGTCCATTTATTCAGCCATTTGTTCATTCATTCATTTGTCCATCCATCTGTCACATGCGATATCTCAGGCACCGCTGATTGGATTTCAACGAAACTTGGGGGAATGATGACCATCAGCACTGCATTGTGGGATTTGTAAAATTACACTGATTAGCCCAAAGGGGACACTACATTGTCCGTTCCTTTGTTTGTTCGTTCCAGTGTTACACGCAATATCTCAGACACCACTGACCAGATTTTAGGAGAACTCGTGGAAATGATGCATTTCAACACAATATTGTGACATATTTGTTACCGACTAGCGTAGAGGGGGACTGCATCATTCATGGGGATGACATTTTTTCTGTTGCTGTGTTTTTTCGCTCTGCTGTATTAATTTATAAGGCAGAGGGAAAAAACACAGCAACA
>OMOV01103676.1:0-14485 GCA_900312565.1 Beryx splendens | reverse complement strand
CGCTCTGCTCTGCTTTAGTTTTATTACTTAATCCTGTGAACACCCACTCACTCACTATTAGACATCACACAAGTGCCGCGTGTGGCTTTTGTTTTGCACCATGTGTCTTACTGTGAAGCGGAGTGAGACAAAAAGACATTTTCTAAAGAACTGTGCCTGTGTGTGTGTGTGTGTGTGTGTGTGTGTGTGTGTGTGTGTGTGTGTGTGTGTGAGTGCGTGTGTGTGTGTGTGTGTGTGTGCGTGTGCGTGTGCGTGTGTGTGGTTGCATATACATGATAGGACTCTGCAGTAGTTCATATAGTTCTGTCAAGGTTAGAAAGCATTGACAGTGCAAACGTATTCAGTATGATTTGAGGAAAGATCTAGTGGAAAACATGAAATTATGAGTAAGCACTCATCAAAGAAAGAAAGAAAAAAGAGAGAAAGAAAGAAAGGAATGGAGTATTTAATCTTCATCTTAAAAAGTTAGCAGACGGTTGTCGATAGAAGTCATAGCACACAAAGAATCTGTGTGTTTGCACCAGAGTTTCAGTAGAATGATAACAAGAAATATGAAGACACTTTGTTCTAGTGAGGTTGTTGTTCCTCACCAAGACATAATTAACATATTTCATCTCATGATGGTAAAAATAAATGTTCTCCTCTGACCGACCGGACAGGCAATAATGAACAACTGAAGAGAAGATAGAACAAATGTGTGGCTTTTTAAAGATAATTACATCTTTTAAGAACCATGTGTCAAATACTGAAATGAAAGAAAGAAAGCTGATAGAGTACAAACTGCTCTATAACATTAACATATAAACTACTGTGTAAAATGTTAACATTAGTGATGAAATGTAAACAAAACGAGCAGATCATTATAAAAACACGTGGAGACATATAGAAAGCATCAAGAAGAGAAGGATTTTGAATGTATGATTGGATTCTATTTAATTTATATTTCATTATGGAAATGTTGGCATTGCACAGAGTCCAGTCCTCCAAGGCAGAGGGCTGACGCCACAGCGGATGATAAAATTGCATTCATTAACAGATTATTTTTATGCCGTTCTGCTTTATTAGACAGTGTGTCCAATGGAAGATGAAAAGAACAAATGGGGACAGGGCATGGCATGCAGCAAGGACTGTGAAGGCTGCTGATGTGGGCTTCTGAAGGCCGATACCGATATTTTTGGAGTGAAGCTGCCGATAGCTGATATTCTGTATATTTAAATAACAAAAAAACAAAAAAAACAGTATTTAATGTTTCCAACATACTGTATTCTTGTCAGGGTGGAAAAGCCTCTGAAACAACATCTAGACCGTCATGGGACACTAAAACTCTCCACTGAAACCCAGACTGATGAAATTCTTATGTGGGTAGGTAAGTTTGGGAGTAAAGTGACCAAATCTCTGGACAATCAAACCCACACAATGTACGACACATCTAGTGAGTGACAGGAGGATGAGTCCCGCCTTCTGCCTCAGCCTTCTCCTCATTGGTCAGATCAGTTTTCTGCTGATTCCACTTTAACATGAGAAAAGCAGAGGAACGGGGCGACCGCTGTTCCTGAGATTCTGACTTATTGTCCTGCTCATCTTTGGCCACCGAACATGGCGATTTATTTTTAGTACTTTAGTAAATAAATGTTAATCCATAAAAGTCACCTACTGCAGCTTTAAGGCAGGATGAGGCAGGTTTGACTGCAGGTTTCACAGACTGGCAGCTGTTGAGTAAAATCACATCCTCACCTCCATCTTATCGGTGTTGGGCAACACTGATTGGCCAATGCGCGATCAATATTGAGCCCAATATTGGCTCCATGTATCCGTTTAACTAGGGCTGCAGCTATGATTATTTTCATTATCAGTGAATATATTGATTATTTTGTCAATGAATCGATGAATCATTTAGCCTGTAAAATATAAAAAATAATGACAAATGTCCATCAAAAGTTAGCAGACCCTTAAGTGATTTTTGAAATTGCTTCTGATCAGCAGCCAAAAAAAAATCAAAGTATTCATTTTATAACGGAGAACACCAAGCAAATCATAGCAGTTGTGAATCCATCACCAGAAGATATTTGGTATTTTTACTTGATGACTGACTAAAATGATTAATTAATGATCGATGAATTTCCTGTCGACGGACTAATCGTTTAAGCTCTGTGACTAACGCTTCTCTCACCTGCATGATGGTGCTGTATGCTCTTCATCCCACTGAGCCAACAGGCCAAAATGTCACCATTTTACCAGCACCCCCTCTGCAACACATTAGTGGTCCTTCCCTTAATAGTGCGTGATGGCCGGCCAGCTGAGTTTGAGCCACAAAGGCCCGGACTACATTTGTTGAACGTTTGTTTCTATGATACCAATCTGAATAATGTGTGGGCAGAAGAGGCTGAGCGGGAGATTGTGCTTGGACATGTTAATAACTTGAAACAGGAATGATAGGAGTGGGACTAATAGGCTTGTCAGACATGCAGGACCTTTGTATTGGATGGTTGAAGTGGGCAACGTTTTATCACAACACAGGAGTGGAGCTAGGAATTATGGGCCGTGTGCACAGGAGGTGAGTCCGATCCCCCTCCACTTGCCCCTCTGCCATCTATGACAAGCATCTGTCGACCCGTCCACAACTCAAACACTCCTCCACTCATTCATTTACTGATCGATTGATTGAAATTCTGGGTTTTGGTTGCTGCTCTGTCATTCAAAGTCTGTCTAGGGAGGACAGGTTTGCTTCAGTCTGCACAAACCTGAGACAATTTTTTATTCCTGTTTGTTCCAGTTCGTCTCAGATAAAACAGTTGCTGTATAACATTTCTGAGAATGTTTTATTTGTTTGCAGTTTTGCAGATATAAAACTAAACCTTGTTTCAAAACCAGAGCAGTGTGAAATAAAAATATCAAATATTTACAAATCTATGCTTGAAGACCACAAAAGGCATTTTATATTGCCACTATCCCCCCTCCCACCCCAGTCATAACATATACTGTACCTGATGTAATCATTTTAGACTTAGCAGCTGTTGTAAAATCCCATTACTTTGGTCGATAAAGACAGCAAGTTCAGTATTTCGTCGGGTTGACAGACGCAGGCTTCTCCTCACTGTCAGCGGGGAGAGAGTTGAGCGGAGAAGAAGAAACATTATTATCTGCTTTCCGTTCCTCTGGGAAGATGTGAAAGGCGTAGAGACAGACATTTACTGATTTTCATTTTGACTGTAACATAGACACGATTTTATCTTCTCTCCACCAAGACACACTCTCAGCCGGATCACTCTGCTGGCTGGAGGGCAGAGCTAAGTGTAAAGTTGCAAACACTTACAGCTACTAAAAGAGATGAGATCCTAATGTGAGGCATTTTCCCGTCTGGCCAACCTTCCCCAGAAGTGAAACTACTTCTCATTCAGGCCGTGAAAAGTTTTTTCATTTCGTGTCTTTACTTCAATACCAGAACCAAAGAGGAACTTTTTTGATACCTGTGTTGATTGTATAATGCAATAGCCTACATTTTTGTGACAATAACATAACTTTTTCTGTTAGTTTTCCAAACTAAGAGATAACATTTGAACACTTAAGTGTGAAATTTGTATGCATATATTTTTCTTCTTCGCTTTAACGGTATGAAGCAAGCCCTTATGAACAAAGTGTTTACAACGGAAAAGAAAATCACACTTTGGTTTAATCCAAACTTAGATTCAATAACTTATTAAAACTATTAAAGTTATTTAATAGCTTAATTGTAAAAAATTTAGAACTATGTCAACAGTACTTCACATGTAGAACTTTTTTTTAATCAATATCAAGTTCTAGTAAATTTTCTATGCATTTATGTAAAATGCCCTTTAACTTGGTTTTAAAAAAGTATGTTTTGTTGTCATTTTTTCTCATTGCAGTCCAACAGGGTCCAGCTCTCTGGCCCCTGGTCTGCATTGTGTATTAAGTGAGTCATCGGGTTCGAGGTGTTGCAGGACTTGGCAGTTTATTTTCTTGACACCGCATGCTGTCGCCGTACAGCCGGACCTCGGACCGTTTCTGCCACATTGTGTTCTTACTGTGAGCAAAGTGAGAGATGCAAGTGAAGTTTGAGTCGCTACCAGTCGAGCCAATCAGCAGTCACTTTAGGTTCTAAAACAGGCCTGGTGATTGGATGGAAGACGATGGAAGATGAACCATTAAAGCACCGAACTTTGGCACTGAAAACAAAATCCACTGGACTTAAAATTTAAGAGTTAAGTTCAGTAGATTTTGTTTCTAATTTACATTTTTATCATTTATTTATTTTTATTAGAATTTTTTTTAAATTGAAGAATTGCTTCAACTCAATTTTAAGTCCAGTGGATTTTCTTTTAAACATCTTGCTACCTGGATGACTGAAATAAATATACGCAGACATTTGGCACTGAATGTTAAAAAAAAAAATTGGTAGTCGGTGGTAAAAAAGCACCGACCTTCGTTTCCCAGCCCTACGTTTCATTCAGATCAATATAAGATGTCTTTCACTGTGCATTATGAACCAGTATCCAAAGAACAAAAGGGTGCAGAGTCCATGATGCCATCACAGTTAGCTTCAATGTGACCACTCATTAACATACTGAAAAGGATTGATCATTTATAGCATGAAAAGCCAGAATGTCAGTACTGGCTTTGTGGGGGTTTTTCTCCCAGGACTAGACATTAAAGATACAATGTGCATACTGCAACTGGCCTTTGTTCTGGTGTTGTTATTCTTACATTCACCCAGTCTCTTGGGTTAAAAAAAAGCAACCCAATCAATTCCACTCTATTTGTTTTCTCAGCAGCTGAACAAATTCAACCTATTTCAGAAGAGAATGCGACAATACAACTACAACTACGCCTTTAAACTAGGCCACGCTATGTTTACTCACTAAGCATATGCTGCTGATCTAATTTTAGTCATTTGTATGCACAAATTGGCTTATGATTCTGAGTTGCTGGCTGACACAAGCCCCCAGATGCTGGAAAAGCTATTACAATGTTAAGTGCCACCCATGTCAGTGCGCCTCATGCATCTCTGCCTTGTTTATGTGAGGTACATCCTCTGACCTAACATGTAACCCCCGGATACTAAGGCATGTCACTTTCCTTCTGGGTACTTTATTTATTCCCCTCGATGCCCTTGCTTCTCTCTTCCAGCGGGGAAGGGAGAGAGAGAAACACTCTGCGATGGCCCTCTCGTATTTCTGAGGTGGGGGAAGAGCCAGTAAGATCTTTCATGCTAAATTTAGATTCCCTGATGAAGTGCTTGCATGCTCATAATGCTGCTGCTGCTGCCGTGGCACTCGCCTTCACCTCCGGTGCGATGCTGTGTGCATACTCTCATGCAGCATGAGCCTCGTCTCTGCCCCGCTCCCCTCCCTCTCTCAGAAATGCTGCAATGCGTCTCCCTCAGCCAAGACTGGGTCAGTGTAACTCGGCTGCCGGCAACAGCCTGATAAGCATCCCCATAGCAACAGCCAATGAGGTCTGTGGCTGAAGGATTTTTGCGTTACTGTTGTGATTGTACGGGAAGAGAGTGCAGTCACAGGATTAAAGTCATCGGGGTGCTTTAGTGAACACCAGTGGAGAAATGAGATGGCAAAGTGAGCAAAATACGGGGGGTGGGGTGTGTGTGAGGATGCTTGTGCAGAGCCATGTGTGCAGCGTAATTGTGTTTGATGAATGGTGGGAGACAGGGCGTTGTATTGCCAGTAACTGGCTCCAGTCATATTTTCATACAGGGAAACATTGTTGTTCCTCCTGTGGATTAGCTGTCTAATTTACCAATCACCAAGTGCTGTTTAAAGGCGGCTCTGCCTGTAAGAATTCTGCTTGAGGAAATCTCTGCCAGACATCTTACAGACACTTAATCCATCCTCAGATACTCGTACACTGTTTGATATCATCAATTTGTGATGCTCAATACATTCCAGGAGTTGTTTTGTGATCAAGTGTTGTAACAAAATTTATTTTATTTTTTTTGGTGTATCCACTTTCTCACCTACTTCTACTTCAGTTGGTGATGTGTCTTTCGAAAACCCCAGAGAAAGGGAGTGAACTTGTTGCTTTCAGTCAAAGGTGGCATAACTAGCCAGTGAGTTTGTGAACATGAGTGTGTTTGATCGCAGCCACGCCCCTTTTACTCTAAATGTCTAGAAAGACCTCACTCTTAGATTCTGAGGGACTGACACTAAAACCTGAAGTTCATGTTTTTGATGGTTTAAAGTGTTTCGACTATCAAACTCCACTGTAGCTGCTGGAAATATCTCGACATGACTTCACAGTGTTTGGCCAGTTATCCACAGGAATAAGCAAAATACAACAAAAGAGGCTCAGGAATGCAAAGTGCATCGCCAATAGCTCATTCCTGGACCCATTTTGTTGTTTTAGGCTGGATAAGGTCTGTGTATTCCTCCTATGTAGTCCCAATGGGAGGTAGTTGTCGATTCCTTTAATAAGATCTATGTAATGAATGATGAATTGATTCATTTGCTGTTATGGACATCCACTGCATCAGAAGCATGCCTCTGTACATGTGATATTTTGTTTTCTATTCCTAACACGGCAGATCCCTGTATTTGGCTGTGGTGGTATTTTCACAGCTCATTTTGTTGCCTGTTACCCGCAGGTCAGCGAATCCTCCAGTACCAGAGTGATGTCCTAGAGACAGTGGTGCTGGTCAACCCATCAGAAGAGACCGCTGCTTCAGAGGTGAGTCACACCAGGATGACGCAGACAGCTCAGCGCAGGGCGGAGATGACCAGAGGCTCCGACTAGTGCCAGATACTTCATTTTGACTTTTCCCCCCGCGAGAAGTGTTCAGTCTCACTTGGAGTCGGATTCACTTGAGAAGAATACAGCAGTACCAACCATTCAGCATTGAATCCCAGTGGGAGGCAGCTATCAGTCTAATCCACTAGTGCTCACAACTCCTGTGGTTCATTGGTTAGCTCCACAGTGTGAGACAGACTGACTTCTGCGATATTCTGTCTAAAAATAAACCCACTCAGGTGCTGCAGATTTTCTTGCTAACTATCAGTGTGAAAATGAGTCGAGAGTCAGTATTTGTTTGGCGGTTTGGGAACTGGTGAAATACAGAATTTTAAAGCAATAACTACTTACAAATACAGTAGTTTTTTGCTGTTCAGACATTTTTAGGGTACCATATGAGTCCTAGAATAGGCAGATAGAATAGCTGCAATACACCTTTTACTCCTAAAGTGAGGCCCTAATTTTTCCACATACACTTACAGTATACAGTATATTCTGTATCTATTATTCATTGGTAATGCAGCAGCAACTGCAGCCTATCCTGAAGACCCTGTAAAGTATCTGAATGGACATTTTGCAGTGCTCAAATACCGGTGAATGGCTGCCACATTATTTATTGTCCCTTTTGCTGGGTGAAATTAGAATAAAATAAAGCTTTACATCTCCAAACAATTCCTTTCAGGTGTAGAGTGGCAGTGACTTTTTGAGTATTTTTTGACCACTAGATTCATATTTTATATATAAATCATTCCCCAAAAGGAATTTTCCATAGATCATCTTCCATATCTTCCATAGATATTGGGTTACGATTTTTTAAGACATTTTTTGTTTTGCCTTTATTGGATAGAGCACGCAGAGAGAGACAGGAAAGATGGAAGAGAGAGGGTGGGGAGTTGTGGATGTGTTGGATCTAATTGATGTCAATTGATGTCATTCATGTCTGAAAATCAAAAACTCTCAAGTTAAAACAATTTCAAACATGTTAGAGATAATATCAGCTTTGTTCTTTGGGGAAGCATCCTGTAAATCTCATTCAAACATTTTTGTTACTGTATTTTCATGTACATGATACTCTGAAACAGACATGTGATTCGTAGGTTATTGTACTGTCGAACAAATGACAAAATCACTGACCTGCATTTAAACTACTTGCATTTGGACACTCCACACAGGTCTTTCATCTCCTCAGTTCAGTTCAATTAGATGTTTGGTTTGGTGTGGATGATTTATGGAAAGGTTGATAATATGAAGCATTAATGTTACCAGTGGCTGCCCTCTACTCTACCCAGATCCGTTCTCTGATCACCGACTCTGCTGAGCATAAGTTGCTGGTGCTGAGTGGCCAGAGCTCAGAGCAGGGAGGTGACATCCTACTGCAAGGTGGAGCCTTCACTTGGACACACTTCTCTGACATCATCTCTCATCCTCAAGTAAGCCGTGTGCACTTTCCTTACAGATACTTGCTTACAATGTAATTACTGTACTAAATCAACGCGATTGTACAGGTTACATATATACGCCTATCTTAGGTGGACTCTGGTCTTTTCTCTGTGCCTGTGTTCCCAGGTGATAGAGGTCCTGTCCAGGGCGTCTTCAGAGCAGCGGCCCAGGCTAACTGTTTCCTGCCAGGGAGACGGGGGCTGGAGCGCCCTGGGCCACAGCCAGGAGCAGCAGCTACTCCACAACCTTCTGGATTACCGCCTGAACCCCGACCCCAAGCTTCCCGACATGGAAGGAGTGACAGAGTTCACTGAGTACGTCTCAGAGACAGTGGATGTCCCATCACCCTTTGACCTCCTGGAGCCCCCTACCTCTGGTGGCTTTCTGAAGCTGTCCAAACCCTGCTGCTACATTTTCCCTGGTGGCAGGGGGGACTCGGCTCTGTTTGCAGTCAATGGATTCAACATCCTGGTGGACGGAGGGTCTGAGCGGAAGTCCTGCTTCTGGAAGCTGGTTCGTCACCTGGACAGGATAGACTCTGTCCTGCTCACCCATATTGGGGCAGACAACCTCCCTGGTATCAATGGGTTGTTCCAGAGAAAGATTGCAGAGCAGGAGGAGGAGCAGACCCAGGGATCTGGCTCCAACACCTATGGTGACTGGATGAAGAACCTGATCTCTCCTGAGCTCGGGGTCGTGTTTTTCAACGTCCCAGAGAAGCTCCGGATGCCTGAGTCTACACTGAAAGTGAAGCGAAGCATTGAAGAGGCATCGCTTACATTGCAGTACCTCAACAAGCTTGGTATCAAGCCAGAGCCTCTCTACAGGGTAGTCAGCAACACCATTGAACCTATCACACTTTTCCACAAACTTGGTGTCGGAAAGTTAGACATGTATGTTCTAAACCCTGTAAAAGAAAGCAAAGAGATGCAGTTTCTAATGCAGAAATGGGCTGGAAACAGCAAGGCCAAGACGGGGATTACGATGGCAAATGGAAAAGAAGGAGAAATATCTGTCCCTTATTTAACATCAGTTACAGCCCTCATTGTCTGGATTCCTCATAGTCCCACAGAGAAGATCGTCAGGGTGCTGTTCCCTGGAAATGCACCACAGAACAAAATTTTTGAGGGCCTTGAGAAACTGAAACACCTGGATTTCCTGCGATACCCAGTGGCTACCCAAAAAGACATATCCTCTGGTGCACCGCCTCCAATCATTAAACAAACTAAAATGAGATCAAGAACTGATAGCAAAGAGAGCCTCAAATCTTCACCCAAACCACACTCTAAAACAAGCAAGAAAGAGACCAGTGGGCAGGAGGAAGAGTCCAAGAGTGACGTGATTAAAGAGGACAAAGTAGAAAAGAAAGAAGAAAAGAAAATCAAAAGTGAAAGTGCAAAAGCCACCAAACAACAGAAGAACAGCGAGGTGGCCCCTGCGGCAGCCAAACTAGAGAAAAAGAAAATTTCCAAGGACATGACTGCCAAGAAGGAAAAAACATCCAAGATGGATGAGAAGAAAGACAAAGAGAAGAAAGAAATCAAGAAAGAAAAAGTAAAGAAAGATGACAACATTAAAAAAGAAGAGAAGAAAGAAAGTAAAGCCAAGGAGGATAAAAAGAAGGATCCAAACAAGCCGGAGCTGAGGAAAATTACCAAACCTGACCTGAAGCCTCTCACCCCTGAAGTGAGAAAAACTCTGCATAAGGCCAAGACTCAGGCCAAGCCCAAGACGGACAAAAATAAAGTTGTGAAAGAGCAAACAAATGAGAAAAAGCCAGTCCCAAAGAAACCCACTGTCACTGAAGAGGCAGCAGCAGCAGCCTTGGCAGACAGGTCCATTGTGTCCTCTCCTGAGGACCTCACAGAGGACTTTGAGGCTCTGAAACAAGATGAGCTCTCCAAACTTAGGAGTGAGCCCATCCAGAATGATGTGATGTCTGGGCATCCAGTTTTCACAGATGCTAAACTTCCTTCCAAAGTTTTCCCTGATGAGAAAATCCCATCCACAGACACTGAGGTTAAGTCTCCTTTGCCCAAATCTCCAGTCGAACAGGGAGAAGACAACAAAGATAAGGGTGCATCAGAGCAGGTTGCAGACATGGGAAAGAAGGAAACAAGCAATGGCTTTGACAGGAAGTATGAAGAGGAGAAAATGGAGAAATATGACAAATACCCCACAAAGGATGACACGAAAGACAGATCTAAGAAGAGTGAGAGTTCAGAGGAGGAGGGTGATGTCATTGAAAAAGCCGAACTAGAGGGAACAGAAGATGATGAGGAGATGAAATATAAAACAGAGGAGGCTAAAAAGGAGAAATCTGGAAAAGAGTGGGACACCAAGCCAACTGAGCACAAACCATTATCAACTACGTCCCCATCTGGGCAAGCTGCAGTGGCCTCTGCCTCAGAACAGTTCTCCTTCATTCAAGACGAGACCATCCCTGGCTACTCTGAGACTGAGCAGACCATCTCTGATGAGGAGATCCATGAGGACACAGAGGATCGGATCCCACAACTGCGTTACGATGTGGGTTCCTACGACATCTCTGTCCCCGATGTGCCCGGCACCTTTGACTCCATGCATGGTATAAAAGAGATGAGGAGCTCAGCCATGTCTGATGAAGCAGATGTCAAACCCAAGGGGTTCATGGGAGGTCATGACCCTGTGCTTGCAGCCTACCCTAGCATCATTGCTGCTCCTCTGGCAGAGGAAGAGCACATCTCCTCAGCAACATCCATCACCGAGTATGACAAACTGTCCTCCTTCGCCACATCCATGGCAGAGGACCAGTCCATAGCGTCAGTGACGGCTCCTCAGACTGAGGAGACTGGGCGGAGCTCTCTCCTGCTGGACACTGTCAACAGCATCCCCTCCCGCACTGAGGCCACCCATGGGAAAGACTATCTCCACTCAGCAGGAACCATCTCTCCCACATCCTCTCTGGAGGAAGACAAATGTTTCAAGTCTCCCCCTTCTGAGGAGTACCAGCCCATCGTTCCTGAGATGGAGGCTGGTGCAAAGGTCAAACCGGTCCATGAAGAAGAAGATGAGGAGGAAGACGAGGACGAAGACCAAACTCCTAACGTTGACATTCCTCTGGGTAAGCTCCAGGAAAGCTACGAACACGCCACCTCCATGATGCTCCAGGAGAAAGAGAAATCTCCCTCTACCACCATGACTTCTCCTCCCTTCTCTACCACACAATATTCTCCCATACAGGCTGACAGAGAAAGCCAGGCTCTTTTTAGTGAAGAGGGGTCAAAGACTGGTGCTGAGATGAAGCCTTTCTCACCCCCTCCATCGTTCGCTACTGGGTTTGAGTCCAGCTCCATGCAGGAGAGTGAGGAAAGATGTCTAAGTCCAGATGACAGCACCATGAAACTGGCCTCACCCACGCAGTCTGTGCCAACCAGCAGTGGTTACTCCCCGACGGAAGAAAAGCCCTTTAAGACAGAGGAAAAAGATGACACAGTGAACAACATGAAAGCTGACACCCAGAAAACAGAAAAATCAGTCACTATTTTAGACAATAGCGCCTTTATTGGTTTGCCTGGTGACCCGACAACCACTGAAGCATCTGAAGAATCTGATGAAGATGATGAGGAAGAGGATGACTATTATGTCAAAAAGGATCTGGTGCCCACTGCTAAGGCTAAGCTTATGGAGGAGAAAGAGGGAAGGTTTCTCGACGATGACTACACCTGCGAGGCAAAGTCTCTGAAGACAGAAAAAGACAAAGGACTCTCAGAGGAGGAAGACATCGGATCCAAGTATGTGCAGGATACTCAAGCTAAGGCCTCAGACAAGACACATGTCTCTGGAAGCACAGATGAAAAACCCAAACCGCAAGTGATGTATTCAGATGAAGATGACGAAGAAGAAGATGAAGAAGGAGATAATTTCCCAAGTAGGGTAGGATCTAAGCCCTTATCAGCGGAGCAAAGCAAAACAGACTTTAAACATGAGAAAGAAGAGGAAACAGACCATGTAGCATTTAAAGAGCCTGAGAAAAGTGTTCATTTCAGCCTCTATAACTTCCCAGAAAGGGAGAGCAAACCAAAGGGGTCAGAAAGAGACATGAGGCAAGACACCCCCTATGTGCATGGCAAAACATTTTCTTATAGTGACATTTATGACAGCAAAACAAGCTCAGTGGACTCAGATTCATATCAACAGGAGTCCTCAGATAAGATGGAGAAAGACAAAGACAGTGCAAAGATTGAAATGGATTCACAGAAGCACAAGCCTCCCTCCCCATCCACAACTACAGACAAGATGTCAGAGAAGGTGGGATTTCCCGGCTCTTGTGGAAAAGATTTCTCCACTTCCTCATGGCTCGATTCCAAGAGCACTGCTGCTGCACCTCCTTTTGAAAGAGATGACAAAGGAAAGGAGACATTTGAATACAGCAGAGAGACCCGATTCCCCTCCATGGCTGATAGACCTGAGGCCTCATCCACCACCTTATCATCAGAAAAAGACTCTAAAGGCCAAATCGACAGTACAAAGTCCCCTACATATTCCTCAATGACAGCTTTCGGTGCAGACAAACCCACTATCACGAGCTACCACGAGAAGGGAGCATCCTTGGAGATTGACATGCGAAAACTAACAGCAAGGGATGAGGAGGACTATGATGATGATGAAGTTGTTGTTGATGACGATGACGATGATGAGGATGAAGATGAAGAGGAACAAGAGGAGGGGGAGGGCGAAGGTGCTGGTGATTCAGATATTGAGAAAGGGGCCAAAGAGAAATCTGAGAAGGAAGTAAAAAGTCCAATCAGTGAAATGTTTGGCTCAAATAGGCCTGAATTTATGATTTCTATGGCCGGCTATGGCTATGACAGCCAGGGGAAGCCAAGTACCAAAGAAAGCAGCCCTAGCCCACTCACAAAGGCTGCAGAAGAGGCTAAAGTCGACTCCTCATCCCTCAGTGGGAAGCCTATGGCTATAGGGGCTGCAGGTTTCTCTGGCTACTCCTCTGGGATTGAATACTCATATGGAGGTGAAGAGAAAGACTCATTTATATCGCGTCAGACCACAGACAAAGGCAAAGCGGATTTCTCTATGAAATCAACAGAGGACAGTTATTTCCAGAATGAGAGGGCTGATGCTGAGTTTGAGAAACAAAAGACACCAGACCTTCTGAGTAAGAGAACGCTGGACACAAGCTTCCAATATACCACCACTGCTACTCCAGCTTACTCCTCCTCCTCTGCCTACAGTTACTCCTCCTCCACCTCAGGCTCTCTCTCCACCAGCCGTCAGTTTGGAGAGGAGCTGGAGACGCCTGCCACTGCTGAGCCTCTGTTTGAGTACTCCTCCTTTAAAGATGAACACTCGCTGGTCATGGACTCTCCCTTCTCCAGCTCCGGTGGTGCAAAAGACGAGTATCTGGAAGTGTCTGAGAAGCAGATCACCACCACCACCACAGCTGAGTCCACCTCCAGCCTAGCCCGCTTCTCACCCCTCAGCCCCTTCGAGGAGGTCAAGTCCTTCCCCTCGCTCTCGTCCACTGCCCTGACTGAGGACAAGAAGGAGCATACAACTTCCTTAGGTGGAGTTATGGATAAAGGCCCTCAGTCAGACTGCTTCTATAAACCTGAGTGGTCTGCGGGGTCCAAGCTGGACACGGCTGGTGGGTTTGGGGCCTCAGCAGGACCGTTCTCTCAGCACTCTGAGTCGTCCAGGGAGAAAGAGTCAGCCAGCGCAGCTCTGTTTGGCATCACTTCCTCACCACGCCCAGACGTAGCAGGCAAACATTACTTTGAGGAGACTGACAGCAGTGAGGAAGAGGAGGATGAGGAAGGTTACATGCGTGAGATAACTAAGAGGTCACCTTCCAGCAACCTGGCTGAGAGTCTTTCATTCTCTGAGAAACCTAGCGCTCCTACCACCACTGTCAAGACAGGTGCCGCACTGCCTGATGTTCTGAGCTCTTACAAGCCCTCACCTCTCCAGGCCAGCAAGCCAGACACAGCCAACGGCCCCACAGAGGTCAGCATGAGCTCCCCTGTCACTGCTGGAGTGGTAGCCAGCCGTGCCGCCTCGGGCCTGGCGAAGGCTGAGCCCAGAGAGGGGCCTGGTTACAGGAGCTCCTATGAGTGGGAGATGGCAAAGCCCCAGATGGGCATGGTTCCCGGAGACTCCCCTCCTCATTACCGCCATGAGGATGAATTTGAAGAGGAGTGTGAGATGGAACCAGAGCGCCCTGCCCGCCCCCTCTCTCTCTCCTCAACTGATCAATCTTTCCGCTCTCCATTCTCCACAGAGCAGAGCG
>OMOV01103675.1:0-14388 GCA_900312565.1 Beryx splendens | reverse complement strand
GTGCCTCAGGCAGGTCATTCTGCACTTTTGGGGTCCTGACGGCAAAACGCACATCAGCTTGTTGAGTTTAGACTGAGGGACAGTCGGGAGGCCAGAGGACTTCAGGCTGCGCTCCGGCTCCTCGGAGGTAAGAGGTCTGCAGTGTAGCTGGGGGCCAAACCTAGCTGTGCTTCAAACATGATCAGTAATATCATGTTAAAATGGGGGATATTTGGTGTCTTCATTGCAGCAGTTAAAATCCTACTGTAGTTGCTGCATTTTGAACGAGGCAAGAGAGTCGCAATAGTTTGAGCAAGAAGATATAAAAGCATGTAGAACCTTCTCTAAATCTGTGGTTGATAAGAACAAATTGATTTTTGATTATCAATTACAGGAAGCATCACTGCCTAATTCACTCTTAAGTTGACTAAACTTTGACAGGAGGACTGATAAAGATGCTAAAGATGCTAAAGACAGGTTGCATTTTGCATTTGTTTCAGGCTGTAGTGCTTGTAAAGACTGAAGTAAAACTGTATTTTGAGGTACAGTGTGGTAGAGTTTGGCTGTGATTTTGTAGTCCTGACCCCCGCACCGCCTCTGCTGGCCCTCACAGGTTTTTTTCACACCTTGTCCCAAACCCACCCAGAAGCCCATACATCATTAAAATCCTATTCACTGCCTGCCATACAACTGATGAATTACTGCCTAATGTAAAACCATTACCAAGACATTTATTTTCACGAATTAATGTTTCCAACTAGACAAAGTACCGGACGTATTGCTGGTTTTGTGACACGCGGTTCATAGCTGTCGGCCGAACCTAAACAACTACACTGAGTAATAATCAAAAAGAATATCGCCAATTAGGCTGCAGTGTTTTGCCGTCTCACAAGATCCATTTTCAACAGCTTTTCCATCAGCATAACACTCACCACCTCGCTCCTGCTCCTCCCATGGTTCATCTGATTCGGCTGCTTTAGACTCACATTAGGTTTTCACATGTTTTTAGAGTCCAAATCTAACAGTCTATGTGCGACGCATGTGCTGTAATGACATGCTGTGTATGCATGGCAGGCCAGCCAAGCCTTGGATGTATTAGGCAGAGGAAGAGTGTTTTGCTAGTGTGGCCATTTTTGAAAATAAATAAATAAACACACAGACAATAAAGTCATATTCAAATCACATCAACTATTGTGATTATTCTCTTAACATCCTAACATGACAGCTCACATCTGCCTGAAGCCATTAAAAAAACATACTACATTGCCAAAGTCTGTGTTGGGACCTCTTCCGTGGGTTTGTGTTAATATTGCCAGAAGCATGCACTAATCAACGTCTGTAAAAATGTCTGTGAGTAAAATTGTCCAATTGAAATCTGGATTAGAGCTTCACTGTTGAGCATTTTGAGCATTGGACCATATAAGATTAATATCACAACACAACTATTTTCTATAAATTTGGCAAAGAGGTGTGTGTAAATCCTCACAGATACACACAGAGGTGGGGATAGGCAGAAAAAACACGCCCTTCTGATACACTCTCATAAATGTAAAACTGAGATGCACTGATCAATCATATCTTGAGTTCAGACCCTCAAGTCATACTTCTTGGTTTATACAAAATATTGCTTAATATGAATATTTTACTCATCAAGTTTGAAAAAAAGACAAGCAAACTTCAAGAAATAATTTATCTAAGAATTCACCCCTTTTTATCTATCTAAATCACAAGTTGGAGCTGCGGAGCGGGTCGTCCCATCCCTACTAATTGAGATCCCATAGATTTGCCCAAATTAAGTTCTGGTGTGGGGCGTGTGGGTCACTGAACAGCAGAGAGTGAGCGCTCTGTGAAGAGAAAGCTGGACTCACCAAAAATGATTGCACCTGCTGTGAAAATGGGTCTTTTTTCCTCCATCATCTCTACAAACAAACACTAGGAAGAAGAAATGTGGGTCTGAGGAGTACGCCGTTTTACTGACGTCACGTTACAAGGTTTCTAGGTACTGAAGCCCTTTCCCCAAAACTTCACACAGTCATCTCCTGTTGCCACTTGCAGTCTCCGGGTGTGATGTAGCCTAGTGCGGCTTTAAACAGTGTTGTTGCCTGCAGAAATGCTGAAACATTTAGTCAGATCGTGTGTGATTGCAGAAGCATGGAGTCAGTGGCCTAATTCTCTCTAGGCTGTCTATAGCTTCGTGTCATCTATTGCTTTGCCTCATTAAACATATTGTGTTAACAACAAAGGAGGCACAAAACTGCTGACAGTGTGCCAACTGACAGTCATGTTAAGTTAAAAAGCCCTCCTGGAAGCAGCTGCTACAGTCAAGAGACATTCAAACCAAGGGGCCAAAACTGGCCTTGGCATTTGCAATAAAGTCCTGGGAGAGACGGACCCTCTATAGCCCCCTACTGGTTCACCGCAGAACAACTTGAAACTCGTGGGACCAAAATCCATCTTCTATGTAGAGATATCAAGTCAAATTTCTTCTACAAGACCTTATAGACTCAACAGCTTATTCAATTTCTACCAATGTCTCCCCTTATGGTGATTTTTTCTTAAAAATAACTGTGCTATTAGGAACATATTTGCATGAATTTCAGTGCATGTGAGGGGGCATGTCTGTATAATCCTGTTCTTGGCTTGCAGCGTCAGCCACAGCTCCGGGCTACATGCGGGTGTTGCTGTAGGACCGAAAAAGGCAAATATAGGCTGACTTTTCCTGCAGTTGTAGGCTCCACCTGCTCCACGCTTTTTACTTTCTTTCACCCTCTTGCTCCAAAAATATAAATGTATCGCCACCCAGAATTCACACTCTCTGGGCTTTGAAACAGGTGACACCTCAGTCACCTTATCCATTATTTTCTACTCATCGTGCATTAATAGTACGGTGGCAGTGCAAATCTTGAACACAAATTCCAGGCTACGTGGATTTGTCAACTGCAGCCAAGGTCTGTCATTTTAAGCTTGCAGTTCCTTTCAATTGTGGCTTATATCCATGTAAGTTTGCAATGCGACTCTGTTTGTTGCACAAATGGCGCGCTAAATCCTTATCATTCCAATACAATCCCCCGACTGCCACAGCTACTGCAGGCAGCCGCATCTATAAAGCTTTCTATCTCAGCAATACAGGCCGTGTCCTGGTGTAAAAGAGCGATGGCGGCAGCTGAACATCCATTGCGATGATGCATAATACCTACCATATACATAGAGGATGTAGTCGTCGTAGGCCTCTCCCACAGCATTGGAAGCCACACAGCGGTAGGTGCCATTGTAAGACTTATTGAGGTTCTCGATGTAGAGATCAGAGCCAGTGACCACGGCGTGAGGCGGCACATCCTCTTCGACTCTCAGCCAGCTGATCTGATGGGGACTGGAGAGCACAAATACCACACACATCATTCAGACGCTGCCTATCCATAGCAGAAATCTGAAATAAAGGTCAAAACTGAGATCATCTGAGGAGGGCCATTGGCCGACCCTGTCTAATGATGTATTTTATAAACAGCACGCAAACAACTGGTAACATTTAAATGCTACAATGAAATGGAAAGGTTAAGGGAGTGCTCAGACTGGCAGAAAGGGGATATAGAAAGTTGTAAACCGACATGTACTCAGCTATCTGGGTGCTTTGAAGGTATAATGTACAGTAAGCATGATTCAGGGTAAAACGCTGTATGTCCACCTATGTGAATACTCACTGTGGTTTTCCTTCTGCAATACATGTCAAATCTAGATTGTCACCCTCTCTAGTTAAACCTTCAGGATATGTCACCACGATCTTCACTTCTGGTTTATCTGAAAATAAAGGGATGGGTTTTTACAATACCCAATAGTACAAGGTTTAACAATACAGCCTTTTCTCTTGCATACCTATAGCCACAGCAAAATCAAATTATTACTGCACTCTAAGTGAAGTGTTGAGTGAAATAGGCTTACAAATGAAGTGTAAAGTAACACAGCCAAGAGTAAAGCATACAGGAGAAGAAAATGATTACCCTATGTGCTCAGTAGACGTCCAGTCAGTCTACCTACAGCAAAATGATTTCTTTCCTCTTATCAATGCTAGCCAAAGATTACCAAAATGTCAAGCGGTTCCAGTCAAGCTTTCCCTGTCTCTTTTTTCCTTGAAAGGTCAGACAAAACAGTTGTCTACCTGAAAAAATTAATATTCTACACAGACTACAAAAAGGTACCTTAACCTTTCTTTGATGTTTAACACAGCGTAAGGCAGCCTGTACTACCTCTTCAATCAATGCACCATTTAAGGAACACCAAATATCGTTTGACACCTGAGCAAAAGTTACTTTTCCCTTGTGGTGACTGTATCCCAAGGGCCATGGTGCTGTGAGTCTGTGAGTTTAGAGTGCCAGGACTGCATGATCCATGGCTAACAATCTTAGGTAGTGCAAAGCATCCTGTACATCTGAGAGTCTACTTAGTCTAGTTCTAGGCAGGAAAAATGACACTTCCAGGTCACTCACATAGCACTTCCAAGTGTCTTTGTGCCTGGAGGTCCTTTACAGCTGGGTGGTCAATGATGCAGTCCACTGGCACTCCATCATCCTCTTTGGTGACAGCAAATCTTACCCGGCTGGTGACAGTGAACATCCTGTCATAGGTCTCCTCGGCTGTTGTCTCACCTAGAAAACAATCAGAAACATGAACAAAAGTCAACCGCTACACGGCACAAAAACAAATCTCAAATCCCACAGCGGCACTGTCTGCAGTGACTGCGACGCTCATTGTTAGGAAAAGAACATAACTTGTCAAAATGGACCTTCTTTTCCAATTTCATTTGCATTTAATTTATGATTCAATGATGTGATGCTGGAAGCAGATTTAAGAGGATTCAAACGAGCCTCAGGCCTTCAATTTGGACGAGAGTGGCAAGGAGCGGCTGGATTGTATATATAAGCTTGATAATGAATGCCTCTGCAGCTTGAGGGTTGAGCGTTGTTGGGGCTAACCCTGCAGTAATCTGCTGCCCACTAGGCCCCTGGCTGTCAGAGGGGCATTCATTTAGAGAGCATTACAATGCCACAGGGGCATCGCATTAGCCGCAGTGCTGAGTGTGATGGTTTACTCGCACTTAATGAAGTGAGGAAATAATTACAGCCCCTCTCTGACCTGCAGCGCACTTCCATTTCAGCCTTGTCACAGGGGAGCCGGGCCGGACTCAGGCAGGGCAAAACGCTGTTGTTCCACAGTCGATGATCACCACTACACACATGTGTGGCCTCTTGATGGTTATTAACCCCACGTAACACATACCCACCCACCCAAGACCTACCTACATAAAACTCAAAGCACTGGGATGGGTAAGTGGTCACTGCGCTTGAGGGCATTACATTTGACTGCTGTGCCAGCTGCAGTGAAAGAACAGGCTGTTTGGAAAGCATATTGATTCTTGAGGGATAATAAGTAAGTAACAATAATAACAGCATCAGTGGGTAATAGTAATAACGGTAATAGAAAGTGTGGCAAGAACATTATCAAAAAAGTAAAAGAAGTAGCATGCTCTCAGTTAGAAACAGAAATTATTCTATCTGATCATTATGCAATCAATCAGACAATAAATGATTGTGACATCAATGAACAAACAATCCAAGGTAATCAATTTGTAAAGTTTCAAAAGAGCAAGACCAAAAATTACCACTAGAACAAATAAATATACAAACTGGCCTCAATCTTAAATGTTTATTGTATTTGTAAATTCCTGTTTGTAGCCTGTAAGGTGTTAACCGCAGTCTGCATCAGTGTTGTTTGATCCTATTTCACTAAAAAATTAATTGCAAGTATTACGGTTATACATACATTAGTTAATCCCAAACATCTGTAGTTAAACTGGAGTGCTGTGACGCTCCTCAGATTAATGCCACTGCCCATCCTTTCTGTCCCTCACTCAATAATAACAAAAAAAGATTAGACATTTTAATTAGATTTCTCTTATCAGTCGCTGCTTAGCTATTGGTAATGATTCATTTTATAAAATAATTTAGATCTGAAAATACGGCGGTGGGAAAATTCACACAGACCCACGTTTATTGTACAGGCCAATGAATGCTTGTCAATTATCAATTTCATCAAAACCTAAATGAGGAAAACAACTGCGGATCAGGGCGTGGAAGGACGCAAATCTGAATGCAGAGGAGCCTTGAGTGTTGCAGCAGCGATGTCAAATCAAACGCTCTTGTGAGCATCAACCACTGATCAATCCGGCCGCAATCAAGCGTAGCCTCTTCTCAGGGTGACTCTCTCTCCGGTCTAAGTCAGGAGACTGCCTGCTAGCACAATGCACAGCAGCTCCTGATCAAGCTGATATAACAGTGCTTCTAAATTACTATAGTATTGATATTACTATTAGGATAGCAGGCGACAATGAGATAACATTTCTGCCATCAAAGTTTAATACATCTCATCTCTTTTACACTCACCATGCTAAACTCGTTCAACAGTACATTTGTATGGGGTGAGATTTGTGCCACCAGATAAACTGAATGTGATTTATGTGTTCTGAATTTGTCAGTGAAATTGAATGCTGGCATCTGAATATGATTTTTTTTAAACTCAACTTCAAAAATCAGTTTTTCAATATTCAGATTTGATTGAACTGAAAACAGTTTTTTACTATTATTACTATTTCTGTAAAAAAACAAACAAACTGTTATATCTAAGTACAGATCTGCAAACTCTACTCAACCTTTCAAAGCCACAATTTCTAATTCAGCTCTTGAAAAGGTTTCAGATTGTTGCAGCATCTAGCTTGCAGAAATCATAGAAGCCCTTTTAAATTCCCTTGGTGGATCCAAATAAGTTCCTTCTAATGTTTGCCTCCTCTGTTTATCTATATATTAACCTACCAACAGGTGAAAAAAAGAAATTCTACAGTGTCCTGGCAGAAGAGCTGGGCTCAACTACATTTAAATAATATTGCAGTTCTCATTTATGCTAACAAGGCCTGCAGCCACCTTGCGGGGAGTCATTCCCAGTGCTGAACCCATCAGTCCCGTACCTGCCAGCATGATAAATGGTTGCACAACCAATTGGGACAATTTGAAAATGTGTGTTTATATTAACCCACAGACTTCTTTGCTTCTTTGCTATAGCTGGCTTGCCCACGCACAGACAGAAGATAAATACATGATCACAGTGATTCTATAAAAGGGATGTGTGCCTTTTAATCTCAATATGTGCCAGAGCTAGCAAATTGTTTAGCGCATCTGTAATGAGAAGTGATTTGTGTTTCCTGGGGTACAGGAGGACGTGACTCTCTGGCTCTCTTTATGTATCCACTGCCACTATGGATTAGCCCTGCTCAGCATGTCAGTGGCATTTCGCTGATCTAACCATCCTGTTGTCTCTCCCTCCCCTACACAAGACTCAACATCTCATAAACAGAAATTGACTTCGACTCCTGTAGGGAACACTGGAGGCACAGATGGCATTTAGCTTCAGATTCGCTCTTGTCTAAATATTTCATCTCTCAACAAGCCAAATGAATCCTCTCCATTCTAATACATATATAATTTGACAACAAGCCCAGAGATATCCACACTGTGTAAATATGATATGACCAAAATGAATATCCTTCTTGCTGTACAATAAGTGGATAATGAATAATTGAAGACCCCTAATCATAACTGAGCAGTAATAAGGATTTTTCACCACCCCAGATTATATACCCCTGTCTCCAGCACCTCACAGCAGGCCTAAGGCGCCGAAATGGAAATGAGACATGCAAATATGAGTTCATAACCATGTTTACCATGTATAGATGGCCAAAGGTAAATAAATTAGACTCGGGGTAGAGAGTAATTCTAGTCTTAAAACCATATAATTCCATCCCCAGTGGAGGTCAAATAAAACAAAATATTCACAGTAAATATTTGGGCAACTTAAATTCAAACAGGCAACTGTGAAATGAAAATTAATGTACAGCTGCGCTTTGAAGACAAATATTTTACCAAGTCCTTTT
This sequence comes from Beryx splendens, assembly GCA_900312565.1. NCBI lineage: Eukaryota > Metazoa > Chordata > Actinopteri > Beryciformes > Berycidae > Beryx > Beryx splendens. The sequence goes on along the minus strand of OMOV01103675.1, from coordinate 6,434 downwards.
TTTCAAATTGTATTCCAGCCCATGCAGTCGTGAATGCGTGGTGTGATCATTAACAGGCTGAGCGAGCAGCCCGGCCTTATGGACAGGGGATTTTACGGAAAGAAAACACAGCTATCGTTCCGCTATATATGCTGGACATGATTACCGTCCATGGTGTCTCCTATACATGTCAATCAACATAATAAGTACAACACACATTAATGTTTTAGGGGGAGAACTACATTTTTGCTCACAGAAGAAGCCCCTCTAGAGACCTGGACTTCGAGGGAAGTGGACAGGCCTGGAGCGTGTGAAGCAAACTGGGGGAGGCTGTTATTCTACTGACCTGTCAGTTCTTCCTCTCCTTTCATCCATCTGATGGAGGCAGCTGGCTTGCTGCCCATGGCTGTGCAGGTGAGCTCGGTCTCGTTCCCCTCGCTGACCACATCCTCGCGGCTCTCGATGATTGGGCTGCCTGGCGGGACTGAGCCACAGCAACAGCAACAGTCAGGAAGACGTGCATGTATACAGTACACTACCAGTCAAAAGTTTTGACACACCTGATTCAATATACTATGATTTCATTATCGTAAAGCCAGTTTCATCTGAAGGCTTAGGCTTAATTGCTTGAAATGTGTGTCTTAGACAAATATAAACAGTGAAGCTGATGCCTGTATGCATTTCTTTCCAAAGCCTTTGCCTTTCCGTCAAGGCAAACGGTGGCTACTAAAGAATCTGAAATAAAAGATAGTTTGATTTTTTTCAACACTTTTTGGTCACTGCATATTTCCATTTGTGTTATTTCATAGTTCTGATGTTTTTAACTATTTTTCTAAAATGTGGAAAATAGTAAAAATAAAGAAAAATGTGGTGTGACTGGTAGTGTACAAAGAAACACACACCAAATATTCTGCTATGCTAAACTTCTGTCAGGACCCCAACTGGTGTTCAGAAACGTACAGTCACATGGCCCATTATATCTATGCAAAATAGGATTAGGCACAGTTGTCCCCTGCCCATGAATTAGTCACTGCATGCAACTTGCTGAACTTCAGACACTTGGCAAAAAAAAAGTCAGCGAGGTGTTTATTTCAAGGACTCTTCAATGCAACCCTTCGTTCATAAATTCTGCAGCTAGGTTTCAATTGTACAACTAGAGTAATTACTTTAAAGTGTTCTTAATTCCTTTCAATCCCCCAGGATGTCTGCATGTATAATAAAGCTTAACTAGAGTAATTTCACTCCAAAGCATCAAAGTGTGGCACAGCTGACTCTCAATAGGGAATCGTTCGGAGCAGCCAAGTCAACATTCACCAGGATTCACAGAGTCAACACAGCTGCCAAAACCAACACGGGCTGAGCCATCAGTCTCAGCATCTGCTCCTTTTCGTTATGCTGTTGAGCACTGCGAGAGCCTAATTGGCTGACATTTTGTTTCAGTTGCTAAAGATAACAGGATCAAAGATTACTATTATTTCATATTCACTATCTATAATGGAGGGAAACACAATAAAAGTGTGAGTGTGTGTGTGTGTGTGTGTGTGCATGCTCACACATGCATGCTCACACATACCCAGGACAGTGATGTCTGCGTAGGCTTCCTGAGGAGGATCTGTGTAGAGCTGGCACACATAGCGTCCCTCATCGGAGAGTGACACGTTGGACAGAGACACCCGCAGTTCGTTGTCAGAGAAATTCACCAGCTGGAACCGGCTGTCCTTCAGAGCTGTGGGGATACATGCGAGACAGAGACAGTGAGGATACCGAGTACAGAGACACAAACGTGAGACACAGGAGCGAGGAGAGGAAGAAGGGAAAAGGGAAAAGGGAGGTGAGTGTGGAAGAGAACGGAGAGAGAGAGAGAGGGAGGGAATGGAGGACGACAAACGGGGAGACAAGGAGAAAGTGAGAGAGAGACAGAGAGAGACAGAGAGAGAGAGAAAGTGAGAGAGAGCACTGGCCTTTTGTGGGCTTTCTCCTTAATTGAGTAAAAGAAAAGTGAGTTTCAAAATGATTCATACAAGTTGATTTATAAAGTAGCTTTACAGTCCACAGAGCACTCGCAAAGACAGGAAAGTGTGAGGAGTGCTCATGAGGACTCCTAACAAGCTAGGAAGTCTTAAAATGGGCTGCTGCTGGTCATGGGTGGATGCATCAAACTCACATATTCCAGAAAAAGGAGAGGCATTCAAACATACATAATGAATTAAATCACAGTGCGGAGGTAGAGATGGTTAGATGCCAGGGAGTCTAAATCAAAAGTAGCCAAGTATCTGTATACTTAAGCCTGTGTAGATTGGCTGAATTTTCTTTTAATGTCGTCAAACTAGGTTAGCCATCTCTCAAACTTTTCACTCTGCTTTTCATTTGGGTCAGCCCTCATCCCTAAGCACTATTTTACATAAACACCCTCAGTTGATTTGATTGAGAGCCCTTTTGATGTTTTGACCTGCCTTCTTTATCAAGTCCTCTCTGCATCTGTCGAGCTAACGAACTCTATTCAGCCCGTATCTAAAGCATAGGGAGTTATTCCTGTCAGGCCTCACAGTCAGCATCTTGATCATTACCCAAGGTCTTGGGGCAGCGTCAACATGAAACCTCATCCCCAATACTGTCTTATAATTTGAGAGCTCTTTGGAAGTCTTTCCTCAAAGGGAAATGATGACACTGATGCACTTTGAGAGTCAAAGCGCCTGCTAGGGAGGAAAACCCTTCATTTCTAAGACACTGAATCTAGTTTATACGAGGCAGTTTAATAACTGGCAGGCTGCTTACATAAGACCGTGGAGGTTACAAAGACGAAACCTTTGCAACACAAAGTCAGACAAGTCCTGAGGAAAGATACAGTGAATAAGTGATGGTGTGATATTACATCATCATACATGGAGTCCCACCTTGGCTGTCTGTTAAAAGCTCATTCTACCCATTACAGACAACAACACTGCCAGATTGCTTGCCATCAAGCACATATCTAGTGGAATAAATGTTTCATCTCATCAAGAGCTGCTCAGCCTCTACTTGTAGCATAATTCATTTCTATTTTCTGCGGTAGAAACTTGTTTATTTGACCAGCCAGAACCTTCACTGCTACTGCTACTGCTGTTTTAGTATATGTGTGCAAATCTGTCTCTATGGCTGCCGCTGTTCGTGTAGTTCCTTGTGTATGTCGCTGTTGTTTACCTCCTCGTATACAAAGACCTGCCACTGTGTAGAGAGGCCCTGTTGACAGGTAACAATGCCACTGGCAGAGGGGGGTCCCCGCAGAACCGGCAGTCCTTTAGGAACAGAGCCTAGAATAGCGCTGCCATGGGGTTCACAAGGCCCCATTACCTGAGTGCTGCTCCACTAACAGCAGCAGCAGTCCAATAAGTCTTTAGCTGCCTGTCATAAATCTAACACAAATTCAGGCGTATTTAGAGATAAACAGGAGCTTTGACAGTGTTATCGCATTGAATGAAGTGGAGAAATATCGAAATGACATTTGCGAGGCCATATGGAGTGGCTAAACCAAGAAAGAAGAGGGGGAAGTTGTCTTAACCTTGTGGAAAGACTGTGTATCCGGTCTTGTAAAGGGTTGGTTTGATCTAAAAACAGTACTGAGCCAATACCTGGATGTAAGACCTAGCTACTCACTTCATTTGTTCACTTAGGTAAATTGAAATGACCCTCATTCTCCATCTCATCAGTACTGTATATAACACAACATGAGTCAGAGGAAATACTTCTAAGATATATAACATAACACTGCCTATATGTTCATCCATTCCTCTATGCCATGTTTTCAGGCAGCTCTGGGTATTTTGTACAAATATGACAAAGACGTGTGCTGAAACTCCCCTGATGCTGTTTGCTAGCCAGAAAATGGAGCATGCGTCCTCCTACCTAGACCTGTGAAATAACAGCTGGGATGCAATATAGACTGAAACGAAGGGTGTTTCTTCCTCACCTTGAATCCTGGCTCAGATCCCAGATACAAACAAGTAAAAAGCAGAGACAAACTTCAGTTCAAAGTAGAAGTAGCCCATATGCTCATGCATAATCATAATGTTCAATATCCTAATCTAAGAGATTATCGTAAAATCGAATAGTGACAAGGACACAAAAGTATTCCCATTATGGCCACACTGTGTATTATCGCATATTAATCTTGAACCAATCTGAGCTTAATGACTTGTAAAAAGGCCAGAATGTCAAGGACAGACAGCATGCCATTTACACACATACTCTTACCCAAAGCCATCACTGAAGGCTATAATTGATCCCTTATTATACAGTATCTGATCCTTTAACAGTCATGTCAAAACCAGGGAGATTTCTTTAGCACAAGAGGTCCTGAAACATGACATGGGGGAAAAGACAGAGGCTGTAATACACGGAGAAAGAAAGGTACGGACGATGTGGCCGAGGTATAGGGGCACTTACGTCTAACGTCTTTGAAGTAGATGGTCTGTCTGTTGGGGTTGAGCAGCTGGATGACAGAGTCGTCGTTGTTCTTCACTCTGCAGCTGATGGTGGCCATTTCTCCCTCGATCACCGACACGTTATCAGCTGCCAGGTTCTGACCCTCGACTTCGCAGCACAGACAAACAGAGAAGAGAGAATACAATTCAAATGAGATGCATGCATTTCTATCTGGGTATTTATAGCCTGTCAAATATTTACATTTCATACAATAGGGGGGCTGTGTCTCAGCGCATACGCAGTGCAAAATTTCACGAATAGGCCCTATAGATATAAACTAGATTGTCCGTTTGCAGCCATGTCTAATCCTTTTAATATAAGAGGCATGTGCAATGTTTGTCACTATTGATCTCCCCCAGCTCAGAGTGGGCCCTGTGAGTCAGTGCCAGATGGGCTGCAAGCTCCACTGCCCACGAAGGACGGGAGAGAGAAGAAGAGGGTAGGAAGAAAAAGAGACAAAGAAAAGGAGTATAAGAGAAAGTGGTAGGTAGTAGATATGGGAGAGGCTGGGGGGAGGAGGAGAGGGTGGGAGGAGGAGAGGGGGAGTTAAACAGAGAGAAAGAGAGAAGAGAGGAGAGATGAGTCGGAGCTGGATGCTGTTTATGGTTAAGCTTTATCAGAGCCCTCCATCTGAGGTTCCATGTGACCAATGTGTGCTCAGTGTGCTCGGCGGTTCTGTTCTGTATCTCTACGAATAAAAAGTGCTGTAAGCCACTGAGTCACACTCTGTGATTTGGCATTGTTGCCAAGAAACAGCACTCGGACCTTGATCGTCGTAACTTACACCGTACACACCTTACACCTAAACCCCCTGGTTTTCACAAAGGAGGCTGGCTTTGTTTCCCGTCTTCCAAGTGAAGGAGGAAGAGAATCAAAAGTCACCTTGTGCTATATTTATCTGGCAGGAGTCAAAAAAGCGGAAGGAGAACGGAGGATGCTTTTAAATGCCTCAGATTCGCACCAGCAGAGGAACAAGACTCTCAGCCACAGCCCCAAGGAAACATCAAAAGCACATTTGCATGCCCGAGTTGTCAGACACCTCTATTGCGTTCTGACATTTACAAAGTGGGGAAAAAAACACCTGCATTTTCAGATAGTGATAATGGGAATAGACAGCCAAACTAACATGATTCAAAATGAACTCTGTGAATGTGGCAAGCAATAAGAAATTAACTTCCTGTGAAGGAAAGCTCCTCAGAACCTGTCTGATGCAATGAACTACCCATCTCATTCCACACCGCAGCCACACAGTTCATGTTCGTGACACACGGAGGGTAACGAGTGAAAATAGACAAATTATGTGCAAAAAGTACACACTGCAAGCCGTCAATGTTTAATACAATAAAGGTTTTTAATACAGTTTTTATCCACGTGCAGGTGAATGAACATACTGCGAGAGATTAAATTCTGGAGAAAAAACATAAATAACGTGAGGCGTAGCTGAATCATGAGCATCCAATTAAAACGATAATCATGTGTGCTGAAATGTTATGTGTGTGTAATGAAAGTGAGTGTGTTGCAGCCCGACCAGCTCTGCTACACTTATACTAGTATGACAGAAGATGAGGCAAAAGCGCTGTGAAGTGTTTTGATGTCTGTTTTATTTCTGCACTGTAAAAGTAATATATTTGGCAGTCAAAACAGCAACATAGAGCAGCCTCAAAGCAAGGTTATTCTGCTCCCAATCTGTTGGACTGAGAGAAAGGGAATGCAATAGATAAATTCTGCATAAGGTTTAGCAGCCCTAAGCAAGGTTGGTCCCCCTCCAATATCCCAGCCTAGGCTCATCTCCAATTCAAAACACACATAAATAACGTCGCTGTGATTAGCAATCCCATCAAAGTGAAAACAGGCCACTTTGTGGAACATGGAGGGTTTTCGCAATTGGAGTAAACATTTTCAATTGCCTCGGCATCCTGGTCATGATTGGGTGCAAATGAGGAGAGGCAGTCATTAATTCTGGGTGGTGGGTGGGGATGGGGGATGGGAGAGTG